>BSBM01000293.1:8827500-8927500 GCA_027924585.1 Larix kaempferi | reverse complement strand
CACATCGTTCAATCCATACCTTCATCTAGTCAAGATTGTTTGCGATGTATAAATGAATTGCATCCCACTCTCGACCAACTGTTTGATGAAAATAAAATTAAAATTCAATACAAATGTATAGTCACTTAACAAAGTATATTACACTCTAAATTGATGCAAAATATTGAATATAAAAATAGAATATGTATGATATATACCTAAAAATCAGCAGTCAAATGTGTTATATTACCTTTCACCTTCCTTGATCTACCTTTCCCCTTCGATTACTCCCCTTCAAAATATTTATTGGAGTCCGGATCACAAATGCGACCTAAATTGAGATTTGACGCTAATATAGGAAGATATTCACTAATATACAACATGTTTTGGTATACCATGTATCCCTCCATCATAGAACCCTCATCATATGTTTATTGTCTGACCAAACCCTTCATAAATTTCAAGTGCCTCTCAACCATCCACATGGACCTTGAGTGCGCAGGTCCACACAATTCAATCTCCTCAACTTGGTGTATGAGGTAGTGTTCCTATGCATTGAAAAATGCTGAAGGTATATGCTTGTGCATTTCACACTTGAGACGAGGAATTTCTCTCCTCCAATACTTTATGTCTTCTTTATGGAATTATTTAACTGACAACCATCTACAAGTGACATGACAACCCAATCAAGAGATTAAAGGAAAAAAACATTATATTACATAACATGAATTAGAGAACAAAAATTAAATATAAGTTCTATGTTGAATTAAACAAACACTAGCGCATGGAAAAAATCACCATTTACCTCATGTATTTCCCGAGATTATATATTATTTGCTTGACATTGTTGTCGAAGTTGTCCAGGATAGAGAGAGGTAGAACATACTGTAACAATATACAAATCGTTTCATTTTTTCAACAAAGAGTAGACAAACAAAAATACCAACCATATTCACTGGAATAGAAAAAAAATAATTTAAATGCATACCATAATAATTACCTTCATGAAGACATGCCAATCGTGCATTTTCACCCCCACGAAATCACCTTTCTTTGTTATGATATTCTTCATGTTCGCACAAAATCCGGTGGGAAATTTAATTTTTCGCATTACTTCTTTTACAACATTACTTTGCTGGTCCGTTAACATCCATGGAAGTGAATTTATATTAATTTTCTCTCCGTTGCTATGAAATCAAATGGTGTCTTTCATTGCATGGTTGCTATCTTGAATGTCTTTGCAAATTTTGACAATTTTTTCTTTCTCACTCCTTCCATCCAATATTCGCCATAATGTTTTAGTCACATTCTTTCCGATATGCATTGTATCAAATAGATGAGCAATTTGTAGGTGCTCATAGTAGGGCAACCTACTAAATTTTCTAGGATAACTTTTCATTCCTCGTGGAAGCCCATTAATGCCTTCGTGATCACATGAACGACAATCATGAATAGTAGTTTATAAATAAATTACATAAATCAATGTCAATTACAGTAAACACACAATAAAAAAATACAATATAACATTTCATATATGATGATTCATACGTACCTTGATGATTTCTATTATATTGCAACTTCAATAGGTGAGGTGTCATTCTCTACGGTTTTAACGCAGTCTCTTGCTTGCATTGAACATATGTTTTTTGGTAGTTCGATACCTGTGATTCTTAGAGAGGAAGTGCCTATACTCATCAAACACCTCCTTTCCTAAGCTTTTTGAACGACGATATTTGATCTTAGGACCACAAACTGGACATGCAAATTTCCCCTTTGTCTGAAGACCTACATAAAGAGATGGAATATCTATGTCAATTATAATTATATACAAAATGACTAGATTATTTAGAAAAACATGCGTGCGTAGTATATTAACTAGTTCATTAAATTAAATGCAAATAAAGTGGAACTTATAATTACATAACGCAAAAATGGTTTAACCTTGGGGCATCATGTATTTTCCATACAAGCATTGCATGGAATTGAAATTGCCTTTGTCGAATTGGTCTATATACGTCATACATAGTGATTCCATTCCATAAATTTAGTAGCTCGTCAATAAGAGGTTTGATATATACATTCATATCTTTGACTTGGTACTTACCTGATTGATTTGAACATATAAAAAATATAATTATGAGACATACCATTTAGATATATAAACCATATTGCACAATAGAAAAACATTAAATATATATATGACATTATGTGACAAAATATGACAAATGAGATACCACTACATTAAAAAAAAACTATAGACACAATATACCTGGAACAATCATCGACAACATTATGTGCTCCTTCTTTATTGTCAACCATGGAGGAATGTTATTATTGATAGCAAAAATAGGCCACACCGAGTAAACGGATCTCATCTCTGCAAATGGATTGACACCATCTGCTGCCAAAGAAATCCTAATATTACAAGGTTCTTCTTTAAAGTGAGGCCATTTTCCCTCCATATCTCTAAATGCAAACCCATCTGCAGGAATCCGAATAATGTCGTCTTGACTTATGTTCCGTGCATGGTAATCCATACATTGCGCTATGTTTTTTCATCTGAACAGTTGTTGCAAACGTGGAATAATGGGAATATAATGTAGAACCTTGCGAGGCACCTTTTTTGTTACTTGATCTGTTCGATATCTACTGATATGACATTCAGGACATTCTATTGCAAATTCATGCTGATTATAATATAGAACGTGGTAATCGGGGAAAGCATGAATTGCTTCATACTGCATTCCAATTTCTTTCATGATGGCAGATAAATCTCAATATGTGCAAGGTAAAATATTTGACGACGGTAACAAATATTCACCTATCATGCTACAATAAATAAAAATAAAAATATAGTTAATATAACATCGAAATAATATTAATGAAACACATTTCATCCATATTAATTTGACTTATGAATTAACAATAAAATTACTAGATGATCATATATATTATGTGATGGAATATATTACATACCTTAATATCCGTGTGACTGATATGTTTGAAAGACCATTCATAACCTTCAAATTCATTATCAACAATATAGTAGAGAGAAGATTTGTCCTGAATCCCTCATAAATGGGTTCGTATGCCTTCTGAAGAAGAGGTATATCATGAATATCATCAAAGTGATCATCATTTTCATGATCATGATCATCATAATCATCCATTCTAACATTAAATGAATCATGGATCAAAGTATTTGTAACATCATCTTCAACTATGTTATCAATATGATCATTAACGTGTTCTCCATTAACATTCATAGCTCCATGTTCCTTCGGTACTTTTTCTAGAAGCACTTCCTCTGGATGATATGCCGTAGGATGTCTTTCCTTTATAATTACATGAAACCATCAATAGATAAAAGTTAATATAAGAAATCCAAACGCAAAATGTAAAAATTTCAAACGCAAAATGTAAACATTTTTGTGATGCATTTAAAATGTAACAAATTTTGTACTGTTGGGATGAAAAGAAGAACGGCCAATTGTATTGTTGGTCAAATAGGTGCATCCAAACTATCCAAGAGTCATAATAATTGACCCAATTACTGAGCAAAGCTACTCAAATATAACTCAAAATTTCCCATACTATCCACTAAGGTAAGATAAACGATGCTATGGTTTCTATAGAGAAAATAGAAGAGAAACAACATGCCAATATAGTCGTTATTTCTATTATCATGATGGAAAGTGTCACAAATAAAGAGAGCTAAGTGCTTTCCCCGGTGAGTGGGTTAGTCTCACCAATGAACAATAAACAAGTTATTCTACTATACCCTAGATTCAAAATCCACAAAAGAAAAAACTATTATAAGAAATATTAAATATTAAAATAATATTTATTGTCCATGTTAGTCCCCATCTATTGAAACCACGATCAATAGATATAAGTTAATATAAGAAATGTTAAAATAATACATACATTTACAAAATAAATCAACATAAAAACATATATAATGCAAAACTTACAAATGGATGATATTCATGTCCCCCCTCAACGTGTCCATGTTCCCAACAATGTTTTGTGGCTATTGTGATCAAAATTCTTCTCCTCTTAAAGCCCCTGCATTGACTACATGGACAATAGCATTTGCCATCACCCCTTCTTTCAACTCCTTCCCACAATCTAGCAAGCAATTGCCGATTTTGTTCGTCTGGATCAGAAATATTGCTAGTTTGACATTTTCTCGTAAAGAGCTTGAATGAAGATTATCGATATTAGAAAATCAAGCTCCACACTTCACTTGCTTTAATCACAAAAACAATGGATATAATGAAAAACAGTCCGCCGAAAATAGTCTGCCAAATAAAAAAACTTCCACAAACCATCGCTTATATAGAAAACATGTTGGAATGTTTCGATATTTATAGGTTTTAAAATATAACCTTCCATAGGATATCCGACGACTTGAACTTAGTTACCGTTGGAGAGTAGCTGTCAGATATCCAACATGCTAGGGCTATCACATGACGTTGGATATCCAACTCCCGTGAACCTTAATAGATGGTCAGATATCCAACATCAGTGGGATTAATATTAGGTTGGATATCCGATGACATTGATCAATATTCCAAGGGCCTCGTTGGATATCCGAGGGACCCTTCGCTCAATTTAAAAAAAAATCATCAAATTTCGTTATTTTGAAGGTGAAATCCGATGACACAGACATTTTCGTCGGATGTTCTCGGATTTTCTCATCGGATTTTGGGTTCAAATTTTGTAGTGCTACAAGTCATGACTCTATTTTCTTCTTTTTCCAAACATGCCTCAACCATTTCATATTTTTTGTTTCATCTTGCAATGAAAATCGCAGTCTTTTACTAGCTGAACCCTTAAATTATGTTTCCCGTTAATGCTTCCTGTTGATTATACCTCTATCTTGTTCCTTTAGGCCAGGTTCAATAGAAGAGATTCCTATCACACTGGTTTTAGTTGGTTGGGTCGACACTGTTTTATTCGAAGTGATTTCAATGACCCAAGATGATGATGGAAGATTATCTGGGGTCACGAATTCAAAATAAACTAGGAATTGATCCCAACTACAGTTAAACTTTCCTAATTCTTGTAAAATTAGCAGTTTGATTAGGGATTGATGGTATATCCCATACTAGCTATTTGGAAATTTTTGTACCCTAGCGGCCATTTTGGTCAAACTCTTGAGGAAAACGAAAGGAAAATTCCTAAGGGAAATCCCTTTTAAATGCAACAAAAATTGCATATGATATAAATGGACAGTGGCATACCTACCCTCTTCAGTTATGTATCTCTAAACCAGTTTGAGTAGATCATTGTATTCCATTTTGAGCGAAGCCCTTAGGATGCCTTTACGCCATTCAGGTTCTAGTGTCTGGCTAACATGAACTAGTTGTATTCTGGTATGCTCACTCCTTGCAGCTTAAACCAACGTTCTCCTTCCGGTGGTATCTCGCAAGACATTGAAATTGAATTTTGGGTTATAGGGAAGGTCAAATATCCTATGGTAACATTTTTTCCATTGAAGCTATGGGAAAATTATTTAGTCACAAGAGTGAAATTCCCATGTAATTTATCACAATACAAGAACCACTCAACTTGTTTGAATTTTTATCCGAAGACAATATATGCCTTTAGTACCTCTGAACCCAATGGCTCATATCTGATGAGATTCCTTCTTCGGCTTGATGCCATTTTGACATTTTAATAGTAGGAAAGAAGTGCTTACAGATGGCAAAGATGTGCTTCAAAACGTAAGCTAGCTCAGACTAAGTCGGACAAGAAATAATCGAAATAACCTTCGATTTGTTGAGCTGTTGGGAATTGTGTTGTCAATTTTTTTTTAATTTCATGATAGAATTAATAGGTTCATCGAATGCATGACCCAAATACTTTCATAAATTCCCACAATATCCATTCGTTCCTTGCAGAACCCTGATGTGATTGAAGTTAGATGAAATAATAAGTGGTCTGATAGTTTTGCATCGTCGCCTAATTTAATTTTGCAGTGCAGTGTTTGAACCATTATGTAATGTAACTGTATAATCATTCTGCAACGTAATTGTAAAACATTTTTGCAGTGCAATGATCTATAACGACTTGCTCGTTGAAATCAATTTATTGTTCTTATTAAATGTTAGAGTATTGCACAAATAATTCCTTAAAAAACCAAAAGGGACACAATATATAAACTTGTTCCAACTTACATGCCAATAACACAACTATTGAGCTAAAAAGAACATAATACAGTCAACACAAAATTCATATTACAGGATTTCAGGAATACGATCTCATTGAGAGTGAAAGGTTTAAGACCATTATCAAAAGTTTTACAAAAAACTTTGGATTTCAAGAATAGAAGTTTGTGAAAGTATACAACCCTAGATGTAAACTTAGGGACTCACAATGGCTCCTACTAGGGATGGCATGCTCCCTTTGAGCTTCCAAGAACCCATAAATTAATTTTCCGTCATTCCCAGCTACTCATATTATGTGTTCTATCATTTAAAATCATTACTCAAAACAAAATGAACATATATACCGGTGCCTTTTGTTGATGTATATGTAACTTCAGAATGTATTTTACCCATGTGTATTGTATTCCTATAGAGATGTTATTATTCCTCTATACAGAAGTGTTTGTATTCCTATGGAGATGTTATTATTCCTCTATATGGAAGTGTCGTCATTTATATTGTAAGTGTCGTAACTTATACTTGATGGGTTATTAGACCACCTTGATGGGGTCGGCCCTATATGAGTCATGTGGGTAAATGGGTTATTAGACCACCGAGTGTAGGGTCGGCCCAGATTAAGTTAACCATGGGTTATTAGGCTAAGCTAGACAAGTCAGCCCCATTAGTTTATTGGGCAGGACAGGACAAGTATAAATAGAGATCAGGAGATCTCTATTTGATCACTCATTACTCACTTCTATCTCTCTCATAAAGTGGCGCACTTGTGAGGAGCAGGATCATCTACTAGGAGAAGACTATCTCTTGTACTTTGGTTGTACTTTGGTTGTATCATTGCTCTATCTATCTCTGAGGAAGTTGCTGGGTTTTTCACCTTCTTGGTTTTCCCCGATGAAACTCTGTGTCTCTTATGTGCTTGCATTATTGTGTCCATGATTGATATGCTATAGATATGTTGTACATGTTATTCTCTTAGTTAAGATCCTATATCAGATTGAAGTAAATTCTAAAAAACTAACATGGTATCAGAGCTAGCTTGAAAGAAGGAATGGTATGGCATGTATGACACTTGTTGCACTTGCGATTCTAGGGCTTGATATAGCAAAAACTAGTCATCGTAGCACTTTCGCTATAAATCCATTTTTGTGAAGTTTTTGGATCTGAAACTTTTACAGTTCAAATATCAGATCCCCATGTACCTTGTATCCAAAGGAAAAATTCTAATTCGTTGTATTTTTTGTTTTATGATCTGTACGATATAGAGTTTCTGCCTCTTCCAGATCTGAGTCATAAATAGGTGACCTAGGAAAAAAGGTCATAACTTGGGCTAGGAAGCTCCAAATGAAATTTAGTAAAAAGTGACAGGTAGTGCACGGACTTTACTTTCTCGGTTAACTTTTGCAGAGGCCGAAACTGAACCAGTGACATGTGCAACACCATACAAGTTTGCTCTCCTCTTTTATCCCATAAACAGGTCACGTTGCAACACTTGGCCTAAATCTCTCTCAGAGAATCCAATTGAGGTTATAGCTATGGTGTTGGAAATATGCGAGGTCAGGATACCATACGTAGAAGTTTCACACCATATGGATTCATAATTTCGGAGTTACACAAGAAACAATCAGGTGCATATTTCTGTCAAAACAGAATTGGATTTTGAGCACCTTCATTCATGGCTCTGGGAATTAGGGTTTTGGAGAAAGTTGGTATTTTTGTAATCAGAGACCATGGCTGAATGCTACTCATCAAAATCGAAATTTAGAGACCAATATCAAATGTTTTGGTTGGGTAGAAGGCTGGGCTTGATCAAACCCTAGTTCGGGACTTTGATTGGAAAAATGGAAAATTAGGGCTTCTGCAAAAGTTGGAATTTTTTAAGTCTGTGACCACGGCTGGAAGCTCCTCAGAAAAATCAAAGTTTGGATCTTTTGATCGAAATTTTTGGTTGGGTAGAAGGGTGGGCTTTATCAAACCCTAGTTCAGGATCTTGTCCAGATGATCCAGAAGTTTCAAAGGCAATTTTGAGGGGTGAAACTTTGCAGTTTTCAAATTCCAAGTATACCGGCTTGATCAGCTCATCAAGGCACATCTTTCTATCCTTTTAGAAGTTTGAAATTCAAAGTTTGAATTTTTAGGGTTTCTCTGACAAACCCTAATCCAGCTCCAGATCCAGTTCCTGCAAATCAAGTGGATTGGGTTAATCCTAGAAGATAATGGATTGGTCACCTGCATAAGTGAAGAAGTTCTTGTTTCAGAGGGAGATGAGGCTGAGGCCTTACATAAGAATATTACAAGAAATCTCGACAGGTATGACTTACAAGTATGTTTCAAATTTTGTTCATGGTTAAGTTTATGATATGTTTGTCTTCATATCATTACGGTTAGTACAATCTTGATTAATTACTAGACTTGTCGTATCACCTTAATAAAATTATGAATACATGATAGAAGATATTCATTGATTAAGGTATTGACACTTATGATTGTACTAATGCATTGTGATGTTGTATGAGGTTTATGTTGTTCGCTAACATGAAAGGTACACCAAGAAAGACAAATCATGTTCTACTTCAAGAACATATGATCATGGTGACATGAAGACAAAGATTCATCCATTGTCATGGATCACATAGAAGATCTACTTACGAGGTATGTATAACTTGGTTCTACAATGGTTAACTTATGAGACATGCAGGTTACTAGCACAAGTCATTGAAGAAAACCAGAAGACATCATGCGGGTATGTTAGACATAACTAGCTAACATAGTAATCCAAGTATGTTTTTCCTATATCAAGTTAGAATATTACCTTGTGTTAGGATCCCTTATATAAGTATACTTGGTATGATTGGTTATGTTTATTCATAAAGTTAGAAATGTAAGAAATCAAGGGTTTATGCATATTATGTCTCTTATCTTGATTGATGTTTTGACTAACCAGAAGAGTCCTATGATCAAATAAGAATATGCATGAGTAAAAGAAGTCTTCCCTGAAACCTTGAATATTAATGTTTATTATTTGTGTTTGAAATGATCATTACTATACATGTTTAATATTATTGTGTTTTGATAGTATTAAGATTATACTAATGAATGTGTGATTATGTATGAGACCTCGAGGATAACACAATGATGATACTAATAAGCATGCATAGTGATTAAGGATGGATATAAGTTCAAGGATAGGTAATTCAGGAAGCAAAGATCAAGAGGGAGCACACTTCAGTAGTTTCTGCAAGGATGCAGATATTCAGAGGGAGTTGACCACTTCTCACAATCCACATCAGAATGGAGTTACAGAAAGAAAGCCTTGTATGGATTGAAGCAAGCTCCTAGGACTTGGTATGGGAGGATAGACAACTTTATATCCAGTTTGGGCTTTACCAAGAGTAAAGTGGATTCCAAACTTTACTACAAGGTTGAGGAGGGAAATCCTGTGATACTACTATTGTATGTGGATGACCTGTTTGTTATAGGTGATGATAGATTGATTGCCGATACCAAGAGGAAGCTTGCATCCGAGTTCAAGATGAAGGACTTGGGGATGATGCACTATTTTCTAGGCATGGAGGTGTGGTAGAATGCAGAGGGAATCTTCTTGGACAAGGAAAGTATGAAGTAGAGATCCTGAAGAGGTCCGGGATGATGGACTGCAAGGCCATGGCCACACCTATGGCATCGAATCTGAAGCTTCTGTGTGATGCTTCATATGATCCAGTTGATGTCACTGTGTATCGTTAGATGATTGGGTCCTTGATGTACCTGATGAACACGAGACCAGGTATTTGCTTTGCGGTGAACACATTGAGCCAGTTCCTGACGGATCCTAGAGGTGTTCACCAGGTTGCTGTAAATCATATTCTGAGGTACCTGAAGGGTACGGTTGACTATGGGCTCAAGTATGATGCAAATCAAAAGTTTAACCTAGAGGGTTATGTTGATTTAGATTGGGCAGGCAGTTCTGCAGATAAGAAGAGCACATTTGGGTGCTGCTTCAGTATGGGATCAGGTGTGATCTCCTGGTTTAGCAGGAAGCAGTCCTGCGTAGCACTGAGTATAGCTGAGGCAGAGTATGTTGCAGCATGTTCGACTAGTTATGAGGCCGTATGGCTCTGGAAGCTATTGTCTAAGTTATTTGATCTCCCGCTGGAGGCTACTGGTATCTTTTGTGACAACCAGAGTTGTGTGAAGCTGTCTGAGAATCCGATGTTCCACAATAGGTCGAAACACATTGAGGTCCAATATCACTATATCAGGGATATGGTGCAAAGAGGAGCAGTGAAGCTCCTGTATGTTGCGACGGACGTGCAGATTGCAGATATATTAACCAAGCCGTTGGCCAGAGTGCAGCTTGAGTACTACAGAGAGAGGCTTGGTGCACTTCAGATCGAGGTTCCTTCCAAAGGGAAGTGATGAGTCTAGAAGATGCAGATGCACATGAGATTTTCTCACATGGTTGATGTGCTCTCCCATGGTCGTGATGTAATTGCTCAGCCATTCTCACATGGTGGTAGATGTGTTCTCCCATGGTGTAGATGTAAGGGATGAAGCCATTTTTCACATGGTGGTAGATGTGTTCTCCCATGGTGAAAAAGTAAGGGCTGGAGCCTTCCCCGAATGGTGGTAGATGTGTTCTCCCATGTTGGTGGTGTAAGTGTTGGATGATGTGCATCTGGTTTGTACTTCGTGGACGATGAAATGATCTAAAGAAGACAATGCTATGATGATCAGGAGGATCATGTGAGATGAGCATAAGGACGATGCTCCAGTTACTTCTTTGGATATGATCAGTTGGATCATGTATATGTTTACGCATCATGTTGGATGTTGGATATGATCAGTTGGATCATGTATTTGATATGCATCAGGTAGATGCATGATATGTATCAGGTGGATACATTGTATGATTAGGTGGATCATGTATGTGATATGCATCAGGTGGATGCATGATATGTATCAGGTGGATACATTATATGATCATGTATGTGATATGCATTAGGTGGATGCATGATATGTATCAGGTGGATACATTGTATGATCAGGATGATCATGTGTGATGAGTATCAGGATGATGCTCTAGATGACTTGCATTAGGACGATGCAGAGATGATGATCATGGACATCAGGATGATTTATGATAAGTATTAGGTTGATACTCTATGGCCGTGGATAGGTTGTGCAGATAAGCATATAATAGCACCCTGGGAGATTTGCAGATGCTCTTGCTAGGTTTTTCCGCTGGCATATAATAGCTCCCTGGGAGATTTTGCAAATGCTTTTTCAAGGTTTTGCTTGGAGGGACATATAATAGCGCCATGGGAGATTTGCAGATGCTCTTTCTAGGTTTTTCTGCTGGCATATAATAACTCCCTGGGAGATCCAGAAAATGCTCTTGCTAGGTTTTGTCCATGGCATATAATTTCTCCCTGGGAGATCTTGCAGGTTGTGCTGGGCATGTAATCAGTCCTGAGATGCTCTTGCTAGGTTTTGCTTGGTAGCATATAATGTCTCCCTAGGAGATCTTGCAGGTTTTGTTGGGCACGTAATCAGTCCTGAGATGCTCTTGCTAGGTTTTGCTTGGTCACATGTAATAGCTCCCTGGGAGATCTTATAGGTTGAGCAGTGTGCTCGTAATCAGTCTTGGGATGATCTTGCTAGGTTTTGTTGACGCATGTAATAAGTCCTTAGGATTCCACATTATGGCCAGTGATGATGAAGACCTGCAGGTGGTGGGCCTACATCTATTATGAAAAAGGACTGGCTCTGTAGAACTTCCTATGACGAGTAGATTCAGAGATTGATTGAGATAGCAGTAGCCGTGACGATGACGATGATTCGAGGATGATGATTCGTTGATGATGATCCAAAGAAGAAGACTTGTGCTAGCAGATCTGTGTCGATAAATACCTTCCTAGTTAAGAGGGAGTGTTGATGTATATGTAACTTTGGAATATATTTTACCCATGTGTATTGTATTCCTATAGAGATGTTATTATTCCTCTATATGGAAGTGTTTGTATTCCTATAGAGATGTTATTATTCCTCTATACAGAAGTGTCGTCATTTATATTTTAAGTGTCGTAACTTATACTTGATGGGTTATTAGACCACCTTGATGGGGTCGGCCTTGTATGAGCCATGTGGGTAAATGGGTTATTAGACCACTGAGTGTGGGGTCGACCCGGATTAAGTTAACCATGGGTTATTAGGCTAAGCTACACAAGTCGGCCCAATTAGTTTATTGGGCAGGACAAGACAAGTATAAATAGAGATCGGGAGATCTCTATTTGATCACTCATTACTCACTTCTATATCTCTCAGAAAGTGGCACACTTGTGAGGAGGAGGATCATCTGCTAGGAGAAGACTATCTCTTGTACTTTGGTTGTATCATTGCTCTATCTATCTCTGAGGAAGTTGCAGGGCTTTTCACCTTCTTGGTTTTCCCCATTGAAACTTTGTGTCTCTTATGTGCTTGCATTATTGTGTCCATGATTGATATGTTGTACATGTTATTCTCTCAGTTAAGATCCTATATCAGATTGAAGTAAATTCTGAAAAACTAACACCTTTTTTCGGATTGGAGACTTATTAGGAAATGTACATCTCACCAGTATTTACAATGAAATTAGGCCACCAATAACCTTAGTAAATGTAGAAGTGATTCATAAAACACCCATTGATCGGTCCTCTTGCAACTATACTACAATCGAGACCTTTCAAAATGAATGTATTATTATTTAAAACTTCAGATTTTCAGAAAGATCCAAACCACAAGTTGTCAAACTTACCGTGTTTGGATTTTTCTTCCCTATGTGCATCCCACTTCAATACTAGATCACCATGAGAGAAAGTGTTTTCCTTTGTTTTGTTATCATTAATGGATTTGAATTTGTCTCGATGCTTCTGATTTTTTTCCAGCAAAGATTCCTGTACCTTCTGATTTTCAACCATTTGATAAATCCTTTATTGTATCCAAAACTGGAAAACCCAATTGAAAAGGGGAAGTACCAATAGCCTTTTTAGTACTAACCCTATCATCCCAAAGTGCACATTTAAGCCTGGTATCCAATGTTTTTTTCTTTTCAAACAATAATTTCATAATTATATTAACAAGATTCTTGTTGTTAGATTCTGCGAGGCCATTACTCTGAGGGAAATAAAGTGTAGAATGTTTGAGAATAATATTATATCTATGGCAGAAATGTATCATGTCAGTAGACTTGAAATCATGTGCATTATTAGTAAGAAACTTTCTAGGGAATCCAAAACGTGAAAAAATATATTCCTCTAAAAAGTTCATGATTACCTGATCTATTGCTCTTCTTTTCGAGACAACTTCTACCCATTTTGTAAAAGAAATTGTTTCTTTTATGAGGTATTTTTGTTGTCCACTAGACTGAGGGTTAATTTAACCAATAAATTACAACCCCCATTATTGGAAAGGGGCATCAATCACAATGGGATTCAATGGAAAAGGAAGCAATTTTTTGTCTTCCTCCAAATTTATGAAAATTTACACAAGCCCGCACCATAGAAAACAAATCAAAAAATAATGTCAGTTAGTAATACCCTTCCCTAAGAATTTTGAAAGTTTTTTTTTTCCAATATTTATGCCCTCCACAGTCTCCACTATCTAAACTAATAGTCACCATATTAGCTTCATCCTGATCAATACATCTTAACAATAACCCTCTAGGATCTTTCCAAAACAAAACCTTATCAACTATGCAATACTTATGGGCTTTCAACTTTAAAGACCTGAAATTTTTGCTGACATAATCAAGTGGACACTTTAAAAGAAATAATGCATTGTCTTTGTACCAAACTGAGGCAGAGTATTTATCCATAATTTCTAATAATTCATCATTTTTTTGCATGTCATTCTCAGGAGATTGATTAAAAATTAAATTCAGACCCATGGCTTTACAGTTTGAATCAATGAGGAGTTTAGCTAGACCTTGACCCTTCACTAGCTTTTTTGGTTTAATTTCAATATAATATTCAAGTATCTTAGCTATCAAATTACCCACGGTTTACCCTCGCTATATGTTTGAATCCGAATATCCTTCACTGCGCTATTGGGAACATATGCTATGACTTTTGAATAAAGAATATACATCCTAAAAGACTTCAAATATTTAATCAAGCCATAAGCCTATTTTTCAATAATATACATTAATTTTGTGTCCCTTAACATCTTAATGAATAATGCTATTGGCTTCTCATGCCCATTTTCATTTTTCTGCAATAACATAACCGCAAAAGTATCTTCAAAAGCAAAAAAAAAATGTGAAGCATTCCTTAGAATAATCTGGGCTGATAAGTAGAGGTGCTTCCATCAAGTCCTGCTTGATTCTTTCAAAATATTCCCTTTTCTTCCTTGGTCCATTTAACTTCTAAGTTTTTCTTGAACATAATTGTAATATGTTTTATGATTTCAACAAAGTTGGAAACAAACCTGCGAAGAAAGTTAATCTTACCCATAAATGACTACATGACCTTTTTGTTCCTTGGAAGATCGATCTTCAAGATAGAAGAGATACCCTATCTGGATCGATTTTGACCCCATGCTCTGACACTATGTGACCCAACAATCTACCTTCCTGCATTACAAAGTTTTTTTTTTAGGATTGAGAGGGAGACCAAATTTTCTGCACTTTAAAAAGGTTTTCCTCAAATGTTTGAGGTGCTCTTCATTTGACTTGGAAAACATTGTAATGTCATCCAAGAAGATAACTATAAATTTTTCCTTATCTCCAACAAAATCTATATCCATTGCAAATTGGAATGTAGCTACTGTGTTCATCATACCGAAAGGCATACAGTTATACATAAATGTTCCCCAGGGGGTCACACAAGTGGTTTTTTCTTTATCCTCCTCGTGGAAATCAATCTGGTTATAGCCCAAAAAACTCGTCTATATTTGATATCCGCCGAGATCCCACTACCCTTTGTAAAATCTGATACATATTTGCTAAAGGGTAGTTTTCTTTCAAGGAACTTTTGTTTAAATTTTGGAAATCAACACATAATTTGATCTCCCCATTTTTCTTCCTAACAGGTAAAAGGTTCACAACCCATGAAGAGAATATTAAATGAACGATGATCTTAGCATCAAGCAGTTTCTTAAGTTCCTTCTCTATCACTGGAAACGACATGGGACTGAATTGCATTAGCTTATGTCTGAAAGGTTTGGGGTTAGGATTAATTGGCTGTATCTTGTGCTGAACAATACTCATATCAAAAGTATTTAAATCCTTATAAGACCAAGAAAATAAATTTACAAATTCTTTCATCAATTCCACGTACCTTTTATGGTGTTCATCAGAAAAATACTTTGACAATTTTACCATCTTTGGATCTGACTTTGTACCAATATTATAGTCCACAGTATTATCTTGTACATGTTGCGCTAATGGGTTTTGTAGAGTATCATGATTACTAAATAACCTTTCAAGAGGGACCATACCTTTAGGTAAAACATTACCTTTTAACTCAATTATATCATGTCTAGCAATTGAATTAGACCAGTATGAAGCCTGTAATTCTTTGATCTATTCTTCTTCATCGATCTGGGACCCAGAAAATTCACCAATTGACTGCAAGAACCTATCAATTTTTGCATCATCTTCAAACACTTTCCATCTTTTAATATTATCTAGGACAGATGGATTTCCATGTCTGACCTCCACAACATATCTAAGATGCGACTGAATTGGTACTTTGAAACAACTTGTAGCCAAGGGTAGTGAAGATGTTGTCTCATTATAGTTTTTAGGACAAAGGAAAAATTAAAAGACAAGAAATAATTATCAATTAAATATGAAACTTAATCATGGTAAACTTTGA
Organism: Larix kaempferi; assembly: GCA_027924585.1. Classification (NCBI taxonomy): domain Eukaryota; kingdom Viridiplantae; phylum Streptophyta; class Pinopsida; order Pinales; family Pinaceae; genus Larix; species Larix kaempferi. Next base: position 8,911,497 of record BSBM01000293.1, on the reverse strand, counting down.
GTTTGTTCTATTTGACCTGATAAGCATTTATGACCTATTGAATTATCAATTCTGAATCCCCAAATACCGCTAACTCCTGTATGTTCAAATCCTTTGCTACCCTTAATCCTAAAACCAATGCTTCATATTCTTCTATATTATTGGTGACTTCAAATTGAAGCTTGTACATAAGAGTAATTACCTCATCTACAAGTGAAATTAATACAATACTTGCTCCTGGACCCTCTTTAGATGACGCTCCATCAAAGTACATCCTTTAAATCTTGCCTTCATTTTCCACAGGTAACTACTTATGTACTTCTTTCTCAACCTGTACTGAAGCCGATATTTGATCGTCAAAATTTAAAACACAATAATCAATTCTCTCCCGAACATCATATAAAGGATGGTTGGAAGGGTTCCGATGATCACTTCCAAATATTCCAACTGCATTTCTCTATATAATTGTCTTGTTTCTCCACCAAATACCGGTACTGTGGCATATGAATAGTCCATCTGTAAAGTTCCTACAATTTTGGTAGTACATGATCGGGATAATAACATGCCATATTTGGGAGGTATGTCAGCTACAACTACATCCATAAGTATACTCTTCATTGGGAGTTAGGCCAAGCTAACTACCAAGTCTTTAATGAATCCTATACACTTGAAAACCATCAAGTCAAAAGGATACATGTCATGAAAGGGATTAGTAATATTGAATTCAAGGGCCTCCATAACTGCCATTGGCATAAGGTTATGCGATGCACCGGAATCAAGAATGACATTGTGCAACATTTTATCATGAACAAGCATAGTAATGTAGAAAGGGGGAAGCAAATGAGATTCTCATTTAACTGTGGGCCAAACACAATTTTTGGGTTTCATCCTGAAGATTCACTGTATCAATGGTAGGAACATCAGTAATGGATTGCAAAATATTCATAATAGATTCCTTAAAAGGAGGGTTCTTAACTAAGTTGGTCAGAGGGATGAGGATTTTGATTTTCCCTATTTCTTGTTTAAGATTAAAAGAACTTGGAAACTTCTCAGTATATTTTACCTCAACATTCTTCCCTCTATTCCCTGATTGATCTTGTTTCATTTCCAGGTCCTTCATTGGTGTTTTATTTTCCACTACTGCTTCTTTTTTCTGAGGTATTTGAAAACATGTTTTCTTCCTAGATCTTAAGTCGTATTTCTTTCATTGACTCAACTGAAGCACATTTGAACATATCTCTTGAAATTGTGATGTTAACAGGGATTGTTGATATTCCTCTTGAGTAAGATATCTTTCCAATTGATCTTCATCTAATAACTGAACTTCTGGATCTAATTTATCAGCTTCTTGATCATTCAATTCATCAATTTCATTATCAACTATATTCTACAAAGGGGGTTGTATCTTCTGATATTCAATTTATCTCCTCTCTTTGCAGAAAAATTAAGGATTGAAAGAACTATGGAATTGATTTGGATTCTTGTTAGGAATTTCTTGGGTAGGTCTATTCTGATTTTTCTTATCAACCTCTAACTTGGAGAGTTTGGAATTTAAATCTTTGATCATCTTCGTCATTTCATCTATTTTATGATCCTTAGATTTAGTGCCAGAAGCTTAAGGCTCAGTTTCCTTTTTTTTTCTCCTATAAGTTTCTTGATACTGAGGCTTGGTTATAAGCCTGTCAGCAACCATAATATTAGATTCTACTTCTAAAGCAACATCTTGCATATTCAAAAGGGTGAAAACTCTTATTTCTCTAAGTAAAAGGGAGAAATATGCATCAAAAGCATTAGCATACGTGAGCTTGGTAGAGGTTTCTGTAAGTTTGATTTCAATAAGGATCTTATTGTACATTTTATTGAACCTTTTGTTGAAATCAGCGACAGATCCATCAACTTTATTTTTAATTGTGCCAAACTCAGTAATGTAATACAAAAAATATTTTTTGTCTACCCATTGTCTCAAGAAAGATTCCTCCAATGCATCTATGCCATTAATTGAATCAATAGGTAACTCTCGGAAACACTTCCTAACTTCGCCATCTAGACTTTGAAAAATACTGTCATCCAAACATCTTGATGTTCAATATTCTCGTTGTCTGCATTAACTGTAATATGCATTGATGTGATCTTCTGTAGTGGTTCTCCTTTCCCATTAAATATCCAGAGGTATTTGAGATAGTCTCCATCAAGTAAGTCATTAAGTGGGTATTGCAGTACCAAAGGAGCATACCTAGCAGCCATAATGTCATCCATTCTATTTTGGGGTTGACTAGCCATTATGGGTACTGTTTTAATTTGTATAGGGACTGGTGCTTTGAATTTAGAAGGAGAACTAGGCTATGAAGCAGAGGTAGATGTAAGTTTAAACTCAGGAATAGGAGTTTTGGTTGGTGGGGGTTTGACAATATCTTCCAATAATTCTTCTACAACAAAAGGATTAATGAAATTATTAAACTCAGAAGTACTTTCTCCATACGGAAAATTCTGAAAACAAGATGTTGATCCTCATGGAATTTCAAATTTAGGGGGCTTTTGGAAGCCCACAATCTCGGAAAAATTTGATTCAATTAAATATCTAGCTTGGCTTAGGACAGTTTCATAATCAAATAATTCAAGAATTTCTAATGGTTCTACCTTGAATTTGGTCTCCTCTTGAGGTTTAAACACTTCAAATTCAGGAAATGAAATTGATGGAATTGATTCTGGTGTTATTTCTGCTTGAGGTGGGGGTAGCACTTCTTCTACTGAAAAACCTAGATCAGATGATGTACTTACAGATGTAGATGTAGATATCTGACGAGCTATGGCTTCTTTGATAATTTTATGAGGATTAGGTCGAGCTAGAATAAGAGGGGATGTAGAGTTTCCTCGTGTCCTAGTCTTCTTGGAAGCCATAATTGTACAATATATTTACAAGATGAGAAATGCAGTCTGAATATATATGGATTTGTTCAACATTAAACCAAATCTAGTCACTGTTTAATACCCAAGGGAAAATAGCTTCGTGTCTTTGTTCCCTAACAATAGTACTAGAAAATGTTATCCCTGAGGTCTTGTCTGGACTGCTACAGGGAAAATCTAGGGCATTTGAGAAAGGATATTGAATACATTTTCTTCATTTTAGAAAGGTGTTTGGAAAATGGGTATGAGGAAGGTCTACACAAGAGCATAGAAACAACACATAGTACAACATAAACTATGAACAAAAAGAGTCTTAAGTAATGAGCCAGATGCCTCAAAAATCATAACTACAAGGATGAAACAAATACATCAAGAAATAAGCTATATATTTTTGCATTCATTTTTTATTCCACATATAACAATGTTACATAAAGAAATTGAAAGAAAATAGGTTTAAAATTATAGGCAATGTATACAAACAATGTTTATATCACTAGTTCTGTAATTGGAAATATGCAGCAAACATAGTTCTGTAACCTATTCAATAATCGTCCATTAACAAATAAGAAGGAAAATGACTCATATTTATTCATAAATAGAGATCAGAGTAAATTGTAATTTGTTCTTACAAAAGAACCATGACCATCCTGTAGCTTCCCAAAAATCAAACCCCTTCTTTTAATCTCTTTTACAATATATAGACTTTTCAACATAACCAACATGACACTTCTATGGGATTCAAGAATATGGGCATGTGCAAGCTAATGAGGGTCACTTTTGGCGCGTTAGATGCAATAGAAATCTGAAAAATCAGGCATCCCTCAACTTACATGGTTTTTTTTAGATACTTACACAATATATCTTGCATCGATTAAAAAAGATGAAACATAGGAAATTGAGTCACGTTTCCGAATATATAAGTTTTAATTATTGAAAATTTACATAACTATGTCAAATTTCATGTTTTCTAACAGTCACTTTTTATTTTTTTGTCAAATGATCAGGTATATGTTTTTGTGGGTGCAACCTTTCAATGTCTAAATCACGGTTTCAGGCTAAAAAAATTGGTAGACATGTATAGAACTCGTAGCACTAGTGGAGCGCTATTTTTCCAAAATTAAATGTTTAATTTTTATTTATTTTTAATTATGTAAGTGATCAAACTCCGAGAATGGTACGTCAAATGTGGGTGCATCCTTTGAAGGTCTTAATGCAGTTTTTTCAACTTGGATGTTTTATAGCATATAGAGGTCGGTGTTTACGAGTGCAACATACAATGTTTTTTTTAAATGGTTGTGACATGAAAAAGTTATGGAATAAACACTAACAGTATGTTTTTTGACTTAAGGAGTGATGACACAAGAAAATTAGGAAATAAACAGAAAATCTCAATATTTTTTTTATATTACATATTTGGAATTTGCATAAAAAATTCTATCTGTGCCTAAACTTTCGTTAATAACGGTGATGTATGTCATGCTGTAGAGAGCGGTGAAAAACATGCATGTTGAGAAAAATGGTGGAAATGTCTAATTAGCTATGGTTTAGTAAATTCCATATCATAGGTTTGGTAAGTCCGAACCAAACACATAGGACTGTGGCTAACACGTGGGCGCAGAAGGAGTGGGTGATTAGGTGCTCCGGAACGCGTGCACGTTATGTTTAAATTGAAATAACGCACGTGCATTTATATAAATTCAAATTTTATTGTTTTCACACTCAATGTTATACAAAACGCAAGCATGTTTCTTATATAAAAAATGTGCTAGCGTTCTATATAAACATAACGCGCGCGCGTTAGTATCTTCACAAAATAATGTTTTGAAGTGTTATATGGAGATAAAGGGTGTGAGAGAAATATGATGATGATGAAGATGATAATGATGAAGATAATGAAGATGATGATGATGATGAATATCATGATGAAGATGATGATGATGATGATGAAGATGGTGAAGATGATGATGATGAAGATAATGATGATGATGATGATGACGAAGATGATGATGATTATGATGATGATTATTGATCATCATCATCCTCTTCTTTATCATCACCATCATCATCATCATCATCATCATCATCATCTTCATCACCATCATATTCATCTTCATCATCCTCATTGTCAATTCCTCATCATCTTCATCATCATCATCATCCTCATCACCATCTTCATCATCATCATCATCATCTCCATCTTCCTCATCATCATCATCATCATCATTATCATCATCATTGTTGTGGTCGTCATCACCATCATCTTCATCATCTTCATCATCATCATCATCATCTTCATCGTCATCATCATCATGATCATGATCATCATCATTTTCATCATCATGATCATCATCATTATCATCATCATCATCTTCATCATCATCATCACCATCTTCATCATCATCATCATCTAAATCATGATATTCATCATCATCATCATCATCGTCGTCGTCTTCATCATCATCATCATCATCGTCGTCATCATCAATCTCTCTTCCCTGGTTTTACACCTGTGTGTGTGTGTGTAAACCCCCTCTCCCTCTCCCTAAACTCTCCCCCATCGCTAACCATCCTACTCTTTCTATCTCTCTGCTAATCCCCCTATCCCAAAACCCCCTCCTCTCTATCTCTCTCCCCTCCTCTCCTTAACCCTTACTAACCCGGGCTCTCTCAGTCTCTCCCCCTTCCCTACAGCTCCACCTACCTCTAACCACACCTCCCATCTCTCTTTCTCGCTCCCCACAACTAACACCCTCTCCTCTATCTCTCTCTCTCTCTCCATCCTCCCCCCCCAACCATTACTAACCCCCTCTCTCTCCCTCGCTAACCCCCATCCTATCCCTTTAACCCTAACTAACCCCCCCTCTCTCACTCTCTCTTCCTTGGTTCTACACCTCTCTCTCTCTCTATCCCCTCCCTCTCGCTCTCTCCTAATCCCCCCTCCCCTACCACTACATGATGATGATGATGATGGTGATGATAAAGATGATGATGATGATGATGATGATCAATTATCATCATCATCATCATCATCATCATCATCATCATTGTGGTCGTCATCACCATCATCTTCATCGTCTTCATCATCACCATCATCATCATCATCATCATCATCATCATCGTCGTCTTCGTCATCATCATCATCATTATTATCTTCATCATCACCATCTTCATCATCATCATCACCATCTTCATCATCATCATATTCATTATGATATTCATCATCATCATCATCACCATCATCATCTTCATCATCTTCATCACCATCATCTTCATCTTCATCATCTTCATCATCATCATCATCGACATCACTCTCTCTTCCCTGGTTTTACACCTCTCTCTCTCTCTCTCTCTCTCTCTCTGTAAACCCCCTCTCCCTCTCCCTAACCTCTCCCCCATCCCTAACCATGCTACTCTTTCTTTCTCTCTGCTACTTCCCCTATCCCAAAACCGCCTCCTCTCCCTAGCCCTTACTAACCCAGGCTCACCTAGTCTCTCTCTCTCTTCCCTACACCTCCACCTACCTCTAACCACACCTCCCATCTCTCTTTCTCACTCCATACAACTAACACCCTCTCCTCTCTCTCTCTCTCTCTCCCTCCTCCCCCCCAACCATTACTAACCCCCTCTCTCTCTCTCTCTCTCTCTCTCTCTCTCTCTCTCTCTCTCTCTCTCTCCCCCTCGCTAACCCTCCTCCTAGCCCCTTACCCCTAACTAACCCCCCTCTCTCACTCTCTTTTCCTTGCTTCTACACCTCTCTCTCTCTCCCCCCTCTCGCTCTCTCCTAATCCCCCCTCCCCTAGCACTACATGATCATGATGATGATGATGGTGGTGATAAAGAAGAGGATGATGATGATGATGATGATCAATCATCATCATCATCATCATCATCATCATAATCATCATCGTCATCATCATCATCATCATCATAATCATCATAATCATAATCATCATCATCATCATCCTCTTCTTTATCATCACCATCATCATCTTCATCATCATCATCATCATCTTCATCACCATCGTCTTCATCTTCATCATCCTCATCATCATACTCAGCATCATCTTCATCATCACCATCATCCTCATCACCATCTTCATCATCATCATCATCATCTCCATCTTCCTTATCATCATCATCATCATCATCATCATCATCGTTGTCGTCGTCATCGCCATCAAGTTCATCGTCTTCATTATCACCATCATCTTCATTGTCATCATCATCATGATAATCATCATCGTCATTATCTTCATCATCATCATCATCATCACCATCTTCATCATCATCATCATCACCATATTCATCATCATCATCATAATCACCATCATCATCTTCATCATCATCATCGTCTTCATCATGGTTGGCATCACTCTCTCTTCCCTGGTTTTACACCTCTCTCTCTCTCTCTCTCTATCTATCTATCTCTTTGTAAACCCCCTCTCCCTCTCCCTAACCTCTCCCGTATCCCTAACCATCCTACTCTTTTTATCTCTTTGTTACTCCCCCTATCCGAAAACCCCCTCCTTTTTATCTCTCTCCCCTCCTCTCCCTAGCCCTTACTATCCTGGGCTCACTTAGTCTCTCTCTCTCTCTCTCTCTCTCTCTCTCCTCCACTCCCCAACAATTACTAACCCCCTTTCTTAGTATCTCTCTCTCTCTTTCCCTCGCTAACCCCCCTCTTAGCCCCTTACCCCTAACTAACCCCCCCTCCTAGCCCCTTACTCCTAACTAACCACCCCCCATCTCTAATCCTTAAGCCCCTAACACCAAATCCCTATTTAACCTCCTAACCCATAGAAACTATTGAATACATTTTTGATGATTACAATAACGTTAGTGCGTTTTTGCATGAAGAAACACTCTCTCGTTTTGTGCAGGTAGGCGTTATTTAGCCATGCACCAAACATATTAAATGTCTAGGATTTTTTTATGATTACATAAATGCACGTGCATTTTGCTTGTCCATAATGCTAGCACATTATGTGTGTACATAACGCTAGCGCATTTTGTCTGTGCAAAAATTCAGCTGAATGCTTTTATACCCGAAATATTGCGTTTTGTCTTCCTGTCTTCCCGTCTCCCATACAACAGAATACTTCACAATGAACATTCAAGGCAATTAAGGAAGCTCAAGACACTCTATGTTCACAATCAACAAGCTCGAAGAGGATTCTACACTTAGCGTTTCGAATTGAAGATTCCACATTCACAATTAGCAACCTTCAAGAGGACTCTACATTCACAATTTCAAGCTTTAAGAGGATACTACATTCACAATTGAAAGCTTCAAGGGGATTCTACATTCACAATGTCAAGTAATCTTGATGAATCTATATGAACACAATTGAAAAAGAATCTACATTCACTATTGAGCAAGCTTGAAGAATCTATATTCGCAAATGAATAATTTTCTATATTCACAAGTGAGGTAGAAACTTTACTTTCACATTTGAGCAAGATTGATGAATCTATATTCACAATTGAGGAAGTATCTATATTGGAAATTGCAAGCTTGAAGAACCTATATATTCACAATTGAGAAAGAATTTGGATATTTGAATAGTTGAGTACACCTCTAGAATCTATTTTCTTAGTATTTCTCATTGTGGTCCTGGGGAATTCATGCAATCGGAAAAGGAAATCGACAAGGAAAGAGAAGCCTCAATAAACCATGGAAGAAGTTAGAGAAAAGAAAATATTGGACATGTGGAATCGAAGGCATTCCATGGAAACTCATCGAATTCCAACCGTAGATCATGCCATAGTAGTTCCTACCTATCCACCTCAAGAAAAATGAATAAATTCACTAGAGGGACCCTCAATTTCAACAACATTTGATGAAAAAGCACCCAACATTTCAATTCCCACATCAAGTTAACCTCAGAATATGGTAGTGAATGACTTGTTGGGTAGTGGTTATACAAGCGACAAAGTTAGAGAGGCATTGAGTGGAGGATTTACAACGGAAAAAGAAAATGTTATGGAGACTTTCCAAGAGAATGAAAGACAAGAGGATCCTATTGAAACGTCAGAGCATCCTGTTGATGTTGTACATGCTCTAGTTCCAACACCCCTACCTCCATTAGCAACTGCATTCCAAATAACTCTGAAACGTATACCGGTTGATGAAACTCTGATTATTTGACGTGAAGGTACATTGTCTAAACGTGATATTGCTTATCAAACTCAAAAAATACTTGATAACTTTTTTGATTCTAAATGTGATGGGGGCAAGTGCAAATTATTTTGATCATTGTTAAAATCTAGGTCTATGGTTGTTGTTAGAAGAATGTTAAAGATTAAGATGACCAAAAAGTTAGAACCAAGTTCCCATATTGTTAAAATTTTAGTAGATGTATTTAGTACAATTGGAAAGAAATCTCGCTCAAAGGATCACAATGCAGCTCGTCGTTTGTTGTCTCAATCAATCGTGAACAAAAACACTAGCGCACTTTGTTTTCTTAAATGTACATCCAAAATTACTAATTTCAATGTGAAGACACTTCGAGGGTATTGTGTTAGAAGAGAACAACTTGAAACCGGTCAAACAGATGTTTGGGCCTTCATTGGCAGGTTGCCATGCTCTGATATGAAGCTCATTGATGCGGTAAAGGGATTAGTGCAAGCATTTTGGCATGACAACACTAGACCTTCTTCCAACCAAAAAGATGTATTAAAATTGAGAAGGGGTTCAAAGGATCGTGAACCAAACATTAAACATTTTCTTGATAAGACATAAACATAATTATATGAGAGATTTAGGAATGAACATAACAAACTTGACTTGGGCCAAAGATCCTTTGAAAAATGAAAACCATGATATGTTAAAATAAACACAATTCGTAACACATGTTGTTGTCGATACCACATTGAGTATGGTTACTACTATGACACATACACATATATTTTTTGTGTATTGCATAACACTCTTGTGTAGGAATGCTCAGCTACATTACCACCGATGCCATTTAGAGACATTATTCATAGCATTTTGTGTAGCAGGGCAAACGATTGCACATTTTATCAAAAAACTTGCATAGATGGGACATGGCCAGGGTGTGGTGGATTTGCATTATTGGAGAAATGCATACATGTGACTGACGATCATGAACTTGGGAGGCAGGAGGTGAACTTGCAGTCATTCAAATATGTCATGTATGATATTGATAGAGTGAACAAAAGAAAAAAAATACAATTGGTCGCTTCTCAAGTTGGTAATGAGCTATTGGATACTATTTTTTCTTTAGATTGCAATTTCATATGTAACAATCTATTGATATATGTCTTTATTGTTGATCTACCAAGTACGGGTTTGCGACTTCATGGAGGAATTCTTTGAAAAGACACAATTGTATGTAAAGCATGTGCATGTGTCTTGTTGGAAAGATGAGCAGTTTAGAACGTTCATGGATACATTTCCTATTGGGACTATCCCGTCAGTGGTCTATTTTGCGGAAAAATACACTCTTCAACTGCAAAATGAGATTTAGAGTCACTAATATCACTCAAACCAGGTCATCCTAATGGTCTATATTACCTATAGACATGGGGCAGATAGTACTGAAGACAATAGGGTTATATTGAAGGAGTATCACTTCTACATAAGTGATGACAAGTGTCACGACTTGGCTTTTGTACAACACAGCTTTCAAATGTTCTACAATCACTTGAAGGATAACAGTATATGGATGGAACAACATTGGATTTGGTTTGATGGTTATGCAGGGCAATTCAAAAATGCCTGTGTCTTCCAATGGTTGTGTATGCTCCACAAAAGGTACAAGGTGCCACATATTTGGAACTATTTTGAGACCGGACATGGAAAAGGTGAACATGATGGAGTAGGTGCGTGCATAAAGACTACATTACGCAAGCAAGTAATGAAGTTCATAGATGGACCTATCATCTGAGATGTAAAAACCATCGTTGAATTGTGTACTTCAGTCATGGGGGAGGGAGCAAGAAGCAAGAAGATTACTCAACCAGGAAAGCACATGTACATAGATATTTTTGGGAGGTGGTGTATGCAGATCGATCACAGTTATATGAGTGCAAGAACATCCAAGGAACTCGTGCATTTCATTCAGTTAGAATGTCGAACAATGCTATACGTGAAATGTGGTCTAGGAAACTCCCATGTTTTTTTTCTCCATGCAGTAGTGGTGAATGGGACGAATGTGAATCCATGGATTGGGTTGATAGCTGGGACCGTGTATCACTCCCCATTGGTCGACGGATAGATACATAATTATCCCATTTGGAGGAGGACTAATCAAGTATTTCACCAGACTATGACCACATATCAGATCTCGTACAACTAGGTTCGATTAATATTTTTATATTTTTGACAACTAGTTGTGTATATTTTTTATATTTTTTACTGCTAGTTGTGTCTAATTAGTTGACTGAAATGTTGGAACTATATTTTCTCTAGGGCACATATACGCAGTGGTTTCCCTGAGATGCAATGCATGACGCACTGACTATTGGATGGCACGTTTCTTAGAGGGAAGCAAACCCTAAATGTCCCATTACGAGAATCTGAGGCCAATGATTTTTCGATTGGGTCGATGGTTATAAAGGGAGAATATTTGAACCAGGTTTCCCACTCAGCAAATAGAAAAGGGTATACATATGAAGATTATTGTAACATCCCACCAATTTGATCTTATTATTAGTTATTATTATTATTGTAAATGTGATGATGATTGTAAAACGGCCCTGGTGAGGAGCTCAAGGCCAAGGCACCACCAGTGGACCTTAAATCTAGTGTCATGCTCATTAGTATTATTTGTGGGAGACTTCAGGATCGCACATCTAAAAGACGACAAATCCACTAAAATGAAAGAATCTAATGGCTAGTAGGAAATAAGTTTGATGACAAACGTCATAAAAGTGTTGTAAGCGCTTAAAAATAAGTTATCGGTTAAGTCCTAGTAAAAGGATACCAAAGACACCTTTAGTTGCCAAAAAGGCAGTGAAAAGAATTCTAAAGATCTAATGGTCAACACTAGGTTAACTATTTTATTTTTAAGTAAACTATGACCCCTATCCAATCAAAAGGAGAGGGGCATTCATTCATTACATTGAAAAGTCATTTAGAAGATTCATTTATCATAAAAAAAAAGTATATATATGGGTCAGTGCAAGCTAATGAGGGTCACTTTTGGCACGTTAGATGCAATAGAAAACTGAAAAAGCAGGCATCCCTCAACTTAATTGGATTTTTTGATTTACTTACGGAAAATATCTTGCATTGAGTAAAAAAGATGAAATGTAGGAAATTGAATCACGTTTCTGAATATATAACTTTTATGTATTGAAAATTTGCATAGCTATGTCAAGTTTCAGTTTTCCTAACAGACACTTTTTATTTTTCAGGCAAATGATAAGGTATATGTTTTTGTGGGTAGAGCCTTTGAGGGCCTAAATGATGGAATCAAGCTACAAAAATCGGCATGCATGTAGAGAACACATAGCACTTGTGCGCCATTATTTTTTGAAAATTAAATTAGTAATTTTATAATTTTTTTATAATTGTCTAAGTGATCAAACCTCAAAAATAGTACATCTTTTGTGGGTAGAGCCTTTGAAGGTCTTAATGCAAAATTCTTGAAATGGGTTTTTCATAGAACGTGGAGGTTAGTGTCCTCTTGTGCACCATACAATTTTTTTTTGAAATGATTGAGAATTGAAAAAGTTATGGAAGAAACACTAACAATGTGTTTCACGAGTTAAGGAGGTAGGACAGAAAAGAAATTGAAAGAAAATAGGAAAAATTAATATTTCAAAATAAAAGTTACATATTTGGAATCTGCAGAAAAAATGCTATTTGTGTCTAAGATTTCGTCAAAAATGACTCTGTGTAGCATATTGTAACGAGTGGCTAAGCACAGGCTTCTACAGAAACTGGAAGAAATACCCAATTAGCTTTGGTTTTTCATTAACATAGCACAGGTTTGGAATTACCGAAGCAAACTCCAAAGCATACACATAGGATTATTGTTGACATGTGAGCATGTGACTCGGCCTGTTTAAATTCAAAAATATTGCCGCGCTTTTAGATTTAAATAACGCGTACGCATTATATAACTAAATAACGCGTGCGCGTTATATCAATAATTAACGCGTACGCGTTATATAACTACATAACACGTACGCGTTATATAGTTACAAAACGCGCTCGCGTTATTCAAATCATAAAATACATGTTTAATACTTGAGAAAGAGGGGGTGTAGAAGTCAAGGGAAATTTTGTTTAATATTTGATAAGGGGTGGGGAAGGGTCAAGGGAATCTATGGTTAATATTTAATAGGGGTGGGAAAGGGTCAAGGGCTTAGAAGGATGTTGGAAGCTTGAGTGGGGAGAGATGAAGGGAATGAGAACATGATGGGCTACAGGGGGTGAAGGGAAGTGGAGCTTGAGAGCACTATTAGGAGTAGAATAGGTTCTGAAGAGGTATAGGGTTAGAAGTTGAAAGTGATACTTGAGTGACAAGGGGGAATGGATGGAGGCAAGGGGGATGTGAGAGAGAAATAAAGAATACAAGGGGGGGAGAGACATAGAGCGAGGGAGGGAGAGGGACAATGGGGAGGAATGGATTTGGAGGGAGTGAGAGATAGATGGGGATAGAACGAAATAAGAGATAGGAAGGGAGGGACAGAAAGTGTTGGTGGGAGACATGCAGAGAGTGGTGGCGATGGAGAGAGAGGGAGTGATGGAGATATTGGGATAGGTTGAGGGAAAGATGAGGGAGGGATAGAAGGTGAGAGACAGGCGATGAGAGAGGGAGGGGGAGAAGGTAGGGTGAGGGATGGAGGGAGAAAGTTGGAGATAGATATGGATGGAGGGGGTATGGGTTTGAGAATGGAAAGTGACATAATGTGTGTGTATGTGTGTGTTTGAGAGAGAGAGAGAGACAGAGAGAGAGAGAGAGAGAGAGATTGATGGTTGGGGAGAGAGAGACTAGAGGGAGTTGTGAACATCATATTCTCCATCAGCATCATATTCTTCATCATCATCATCTTCATGACCATCATCGTCATCATCAACATCTTCATCATCATCACCATCATCATCATCATCATAATATTCCTCATCAAATCAAAATCTCCATCATCATTATCATCATCATGATCATCATCTAAACATCACCATCACCATCATCATCAACATCTTCATCATCATCACCATCACCATCATCATCAAAATCTTCATCGTCATCACCATCACCATCACCATCACCATATTCATCATCATTGTCATCTCTAGGTTCCCCATCAACATCAACATCTCCATCATCATCATCTTCTTCATCATCATCATCTTCATCACCATCATCATCATCATCAACATCTTCATCATCATCACCATCATCATCATCATCATTATCTTCCTTGAATCAGATCAACATATCCATCATGTCACCATCATCTTCTGAACATCATCATCTAAACATCACCATCACCATCACCATCATCATCATCATCTTCATCATCCTTACCATCACCACCATCATCAACATCTTCATTGTCATCACCATCATCATCATCATCATCATTGGCATTTGTAGGTTCCTCATCAACATCTCCATCATTATCATCTTCTCCATCATCATCATCTTCATCACCATCATCATCAGCATCAACATCTTCATCATCATCACCATAATCATCATCTTCATCGTCATCAGGTCAACATCTCCATCGTCATCATCTTCTTCATCATCTTCACCATCATCATCATCATCATCATCTTCATCGCCATCTCCATCATCTCCATCATCTCCATCATCATCACCATCACCATCATCATCATCTTCATGACCATAAACATCTTCATCATCATTGTCATCTCCCCCTTCCTCATCAACATCTCCATCATCATCATCATCATCATCATCATCACCATTTGAACATCACCATCACCATCATCGTCAACATCTTCATCATCATCATCATCATCATCAGCATCATCATCAGCATCAGCATCATCATCAAAATCTTCATCGTCATCACCATCACCATCTTCATCATCATTGTCATCTCTAGGTTCCCCATCAACACATCTCCATCATCGTCATCTTCTTCATCATCATCATCTTCATCACCATCATCATCGTCATCTTCTTCATCATCATCATCTTCATCACCATCATCATCGTCATCAACATCTTCATCATCATCACCACCATCATCATCATCATCTTCCTCATCAGATCAACATCTCCATCATGTCACCATCATCTTCATCTTCATCATCATCATCATCATCATCATCATCATTACCAACACCATCATCATCAACATCTTCATCGTCATCACCATCATCATTGGCATCTGTAGGTTCCTCATCAACATCTCCATCATCGTCATCATTGGCATCTGCAGGTTCCTCATCAACATATCCATCATCGTCATTTTCTCCATCATCATCACCATCATCACCATCATGATCTTCTGAACATCATCATGATCATCATCTAAACATCACCATCACCATCATCGTCAACATCTTCATCATCATCGCCATCAGCATCATCATCAAAATCTTCATCGTCATCACCGTCACCATCTTCATCATCATTGTCATCTCTAGGTTCCCCATCAACACATCTCCATCATCATCATCTTCTTCATCATCATCATCTTCATCACCATCATCATCGTCATCAACATCTTCATCATCATCACCATCATCATCATCATCATCTTCCTCATCAGATCAACATCTCCATCATGTCACCATCATCTTCGTCATCATCATCATCATCATCATTACCAGCACCATCATCATCAACATCTTCATCGTCATCACCATCATCATTGGCATCTGTAGGTTCCTCATCAACATCTCCATCATCATCATCATTGGCATCTGCAGGTTCCTCATCAACATATCCATCATTGTCATTTTCTCCATCATCATCACCATCATCACCATCATGATCTTCTGAACATCATCATGATCATCATCTCAACATCACCATCACCATCATCGTCAACATCTTCATCATCATCGCCATCAGCATCATCATCAAAATCTTCATCGTCATCACCATCACCATCACCATCACCATCACCATCTTCATCATCATTGTCATCTCTAGGTTCCCCATCAACACAACATCTCCATCATCATCATCTTCTTCATCATCATCATCTTCATCTCCATCATCGTCCTCATCAACATCTTCATCATCATCACCATCATCACCATCATCATCATCATCTTCCTCATCAGATCAACATCTCCATCATGTCACCATCATCTTCATCACCATCATCATCACCATCATCATCAACATCTTCATCACCATCATCATCAACATCTTCATCATCATCACCATCATCTTCATCAACATTATCATCTTTATCATCTTCATCTGCATCATGATCATCTTCATTGTCATCACCCTCCTCCTCCTCATCATCTTTATCATCTTCATCTACATCATGATCATCTTCATTGTCATCACCCTCCTCCTCCTCATCATCTTGTGCACTTATGCACTTAGGGATTAATATTTAGAAGAGGGTCTAAAGGCCTTTATGGGGGAGGGGCTCTAGGAACAAGGTAAGACAGAGAGGGCAGGGGGGAGGGATAAAGGCGTAGAGGGTTAGTGATTAAGGGAGAAGAAGGGAGAGAGTGCTATAGGGAGGGATAATGACGAAGATAAAGAGAAGGTGGAGAGATGGAGAGTGGGGTGGTAGAGACATGGCTGAAGGGAGAGAAAGAAACATGAAAGAAACATGTAGGGAGAATGAGGGATAGATATTTAGAAAGAGATAGGGGGTATCTAGGGATTATTGGGAGAGAGCTAGGGGGTATTAAACCATACAAAACATTTGTTTTGTATGCAATCATATAAATTATTAGTGATCTTTGATTTTGTTCGTTGCCCTAGCCGTGCACCTAACCTATTTATTGTGCTTGACTATATCGCGTTTGCGTTTTTTCACTACATATCGCGCACGCGTTTTATATTTATATAACGCGTACGCGTTTTGGAACTCTAGAAATAATGGACTGTTTCTGTCCGAGAGAAACTTCACTCTGTCCGAACGAAAGCAACAATCTCGCGATTTTTCGAACAGCACGAGCCCGCGTCTGAAAATTTTCACATTCTACACCAACTCCATCATTTTTTTTTATGCAGGTGCAGCATTGAGGACATCTTTCATGGTTGCTCACTGTGGTGTTGGGTTATATGGCCATATTTGAAGAAAATAATTAGCAAGCTTGAAGAATCTCCAATTGAAGAACACCAAAGATAAGGCCTTTGAAAGATTCATTTTGCCTATATTTGAGGAGCACACAAGGTAAGATATCAAGCTTCAAGACCAACAAGGAAGAACTTACATTTGCTTATTATTGAAGAGCTTGTAATTGAGGAGCAACAAAAACAAACTATATTGAATTGATCATTGTGGTGATGGGGAATGCACGTAACCGAGTAAACAAATCAACAAGGAAGAAGAGACCTCAAGAAGTCATTGAAGAAGAGAAAGAAAAGAAAAGAATATACATGATGAATCGGAGGCTTTCTTTGGAAACTAATCCAAATCCAATTGTAGAGGATACCATGGTTCATCCTATTAATCCACGACAAGAGGGACCTTCAATTTCCACAATAGTTGTTGAACAAGCACCCCATGGAAGTAATCAAGAAGCAAAACGTAGGTGCTCATTAGGGGATGTTTCAATTCCCACTTCAAGTCAAAGTGATAAGTTACCATCTCAAGATGAAGCTCATGAAGAAACACTCAATTTGCTATCCGGATGTGGTTATACAAGCGATGAAGTCAGAGAGGCGTTGGACATTTTGCCTACTGTTGAAGAAGAGAATGTTATCCACACCATCGATGAGGATGTTGGACTTCCACAAGGGGATGTTGGACTTCCACAGACCATGGATGAGGATGTTGGACTTCCACCATCCAACTACCAGGAAGAGAATGAAGGACACCAAGCTACTACTGAAACGCCAGAGTGTCTTGGTGATGCGCTACATGGTACAATTCCAACCCCCTTACCTCCATTAGCAAGCACACGTCGAAGAACTCCGAAGCGTATACAAGTTGATGAAAGACTTATGAATTCCATTGAAGGTACGCTATCTAAACGTAGTATTGCTTATCAAACTCAACAGATACTTGATAAATATTTTGTTTCTAAATGTGATGGAGATAAATGTAGATTATTTTTATCATTGTTAAAATCTAGGAGCATGAATGTTGTTAGGAAAAAGTTAGGGATAAAGATGATAAAGAATTCTGAACCAAGTTCTCATATAGTTAAAAGCCTAGTAGATGCATTTGGTAAAATTGGTAAGAACACACGTTCAAAGGACCGCAATGCTGCTCGTCGTGTGTTGTCACAATCAATTGCAGATAAGAACACCAGGGCCCTTCGTATTCTCAGGCCTACATCGAAACTAGTTAATTTGAATGTAAAAACCCTCCGTAGGTATTCTATTAGAAGAGAACATCTTGACACAACCGATCAGACAGATTTTTGGGCCTTTGTTGGTCGGTTGCCACGTCGTGACATGAAGCTAGTTGATGCAGTAAAGGGACTAGTGCATAGTTTTTGGCATGATCACACAAGGCCTTCTTCAAACCGAAAGGATGTACTAAAACTAAGAAGGGGTTCAAAGGATCGTGAGCCACATACTAAGCATCTTCTTGATATAACACAGACAGAGCTTTACGAAAAATTTAAGATTGAGCATAGACAATTGAACTTGGGGCAAAGATCTTTTGAGAAATGTAAGCCATGGTATGTTAGAATAAATACTCTTCGTAACACTTGTTGTTGTAGATACCATGTAGAATATGAATATTACTATGAAACATTTTTGTACATTCGTCGTGTGTTGCATACTAACATTGTGCAGGATTGCTCCATGACAATACCACCGACTTCATCAAGAGAATTCATTCATAGCATCATGTGCAATAGGCCCGAGGGGCAAACATACTATGCAAAATCTTGTTTGGATGGAACATGCTCCAACTGTGCTGGAATGGCATTATTGAGCCAATGTATGCACGAGAATGGAGATAGTGAATTTGGGAAAATGGTTACAGACATGAAAAGTTTCAAATATATCAACTATGAAATAGTCCCAGGGAAAGAAAGCAAAAAAATACAATTGGTGACATCTCAGGTATGCATTTATATCTATAAAATTATGTTGTAACGGTTACATTTCAATCCTTACTTACAACAAAAAACTGACATTGAGATCATTTTGTGTCACCAGGTACAAGTTAGTGACTTCATCAAGGAATTTATTGAAAAGACACATCAATATGTTCAGCATGTCCACGTGGCATGATGGCAGGATGAGAAGTTTAGAATATGCAGAGATACATTTCCCCTTGGTACTATACTTTCAGTTGTTGATTTTGCCGAGAACTACACTCTGCAACCTCAAAATGAGATCCAAAGTCAGTATTATCACTCTGAGCAGGTTTCCTTGATGGTCCATATCACATACAGGCATGGCCCAAATAGAACTGAAGAGCAAAGAGAAATTCTGAAGGAATATCACTTCTACATAAGTGATGATAGGTGCCACGACTTCCACTATGTACGTCATTGCTTCATCATGTTCTATGATCACTTGAAGGGAAGGAACATACAGATGGACCGACACTGGATTTGGTCTGATGGGTGTGCTGGTCAGTTCAAAAATGCACGCATATTTCAGTGGTTGTGTTCATTGCATAAAAACTAAAAAGTGCCACATATGTGGAACTATTTTGAGACTGGGCATGGTAAAGGAGAGCATGATGGAGCCGGAGCATGTGTCAAAACAGCCCTACGAAGAGAGGAATTGAAAGTATCTACAGAATCTACTATTCTAAATGCTCAATCTATAGTCAGGTGGTGCACGTCAGTAATGGGAGAGGAATCAACTATGCGAGTAGAATCCACAAGAAAGAGACATGTGGAGAGATTTTTTTGGGAGGTGGTAGACATAGATCGTTCACATGCATGGGAATGCAAGACTGTGCCTGGGACTCGTGGCTTTCATTCGGTTCGAAGCTCTGATAACCCAGTATTTGAAATTTGGACCAGAAAACTTGCTTGTTTTTGCCCGCCTTGTTGTGATGGTGACTAGGATGGGTGTGAATCATTGGATTGGGTTGATGGATGGGATCGCATATCACTTCCACTTGATCAGCGTGCAATTGTTGAGTTAACTCCGTTGGAAGAAGACCAATCATCTATTTCTGCAGATTTTGATCATGTCTCAGACCTTGTACAACCCGGTATGATGCATTTCCTTAACATTTTTTGTTTGTTTACGTAGTCTTCAAATGCACATTAATGGCCTTGTATCGCACGAAAAATATTTTGATCATATACCTACAATCATATAATGCAGGGCACATATACGCAGTGGTTGCCTCAAAAGATACTGAATGGGGTGATGAATACTGGTTGGCACGCTGTATAGATGGAAAGCAAACCCTCATTGTGTCCATGACTGACGATGAAAACAACCACTTTCCAACTGGTTCTATGGTTGTTAAAGGTGAATACTTGACACGGGAAAACAATGGAAGAAAGAAGGGTGGATATGTTTACAGGGATTACAAACCAGGTGCAAGTGTATATCACTTTACCAACTTAATCATTGGCACAAACCTTCAGGTACGAACAATGCCTAGTCAAAATACATCGAAGGTACGCTACTTCTTACCGGATACAGAGCACGAGAGACTAATGGAGACCATCAGTATAAGAGATGATCCGGAGGGCTTGGTTGTATGATAATAGGTGGGATCTAGCATGATGAGGTATGTTACATACTTTTAATACTATACTATTTTCACTATTTGTAATTGAATATTGATATATGCTCAATTTTCACATGTATGTTTCATATGAATATGTCAATTTTGCGTTCTTGATATGCCAAATTTACAAGAGATGGATTAAAATTATATTATGTTCATATGATCAGTAAACCATATATTAATCATGTTTGAGAGGTTGCTTAGCTAACTTTAAGGGCATTTAAGCTCTATGTTAAGCCCAACTAAATCCTTATGAATCACTGGACAATCGAATTGGTTCCTTGAGTAATTCAAATTTCTTTATGTAAAACCATTTTTCATTCATTTTAGTATGAAATCAAGTTTTTAGTATTTTTTTCTCTTTACTGGCTCTATTCTAGTTTCCTTTGAAAAATTGCTCAAAGTATTGTTGTTCTTAGTTTTATGAACCTATTTGTGATCTCTTTCATGTGATCATAAGATTTTACACATCACTGCCGTAACCACTAGACAATTGTACACTATACAACTATGAAAGTCTCTCTTAATCTAGCGACAACCACCTTTTACCCATTTCTATAGAATTTATTTTCTTTAATAATTTTCTAATCCAAATTTTAATAGCTATTACATTTTCACTATACAACTATGAAAGTCTCTAGTGACAACCACCTTTTACCCATTTTTATTATACATCTCTAAGTTATCCACACAAAAACACACACATATATATATAATAATTATTGTGTATTCATAGTCAAAACTAAAAAATATATGGATTAAAGTGGATAAACATTAAACTAAAATTATAATAATTGTGTTTTTTAATCCATTTTTTACATATGATCAGTAAACCCTAAAATTATATTATGTTCATCATGTTGGTTATTGGCTTCACCCAACAAAATTAATTCAATTCATGCTCACTATATTAAACAATACACTTCTATTAAATTTAATTCATGTCTTGTTAAATATTTCATAATGAATTAGCTAGTTGAGAGCACCACCTTAGACCAAGCCATCATCATCAACATCTTCATCATCATCATGGACCTGCAAAACCCTAGTTTCCAAAGTGTCTAGGCAGGTTCGGGCTAGGAACACTAGCCATACCCGCCCGGTGGATGATTTTCCAAAGTTGACCCCCGTGTGCAAAAATTGCACACTCCCACACTGAGCAAAACCCTAGTTTCAAAGATGGACCTGCAAGGTGACACATGGGCCACTGGGTAGGAGGGGAGGGGCACCCCTGGCACTATCCCGGTGTGCTGAATCCAACGGAGTCGACGGTTCGTCGATCCGAGCCACGGTCTTCATTCTATGGCTCGTCCCGTCTCACTACCAGAAGGCCTTCAGGGACACCTGCTGGATACCTACCGGGGGCATAGAACTCCAACCATGCAACAAAACCGGGTTCCGGGGAGACCTGCAGGTGTGTCTAGACAGGTTCGGGCTAGGAACACTAGCCATACTTGCCCGGTGGATGATTTTCCAAAGTTGACCCCCGTGTGCAAAAATTGCACACTCCCACACTGAGCAAAACCCTAGTTTCCAAGATGGACCTGCAAGGTGACACATGGGACACCGGGTAGGAGGGGAGGGGCATCCCTGGCACTATCCCGGTGTGCTGAATCCAACAGAGTCGACGGTTCGTCGATCCGAGCCACGGTCTTCATTCTATGGCTCGTCCCGTCTCACTACCAGAAGGCCTTCAGGGACACCTGCTGGATACCTACCGGGGGCATAGAACTCCAACCATGCAACAAAACCGGGTTCCGGGGAGTCCTGCAGGTGTGTCTAGATAGGTTCGGGCTAGGAACACTAGCCATACTTGCCCGGTGGATGATTTTCCAAAGTTGACCCCTGTGTGCAAAAATTGCACACTCCCACACTAAGCAAAACCCTAGTTTACGAAATGAATGCACAATGAAGCCACTGGGCCATGGGGAGACGAGGGAGAGGGCCCCCTAGAGGTAATCGCACGCCAGGAGACCAATGGAGTCGACGTTTCGTCGGTCCGACGTCCGGTTTCCGAGTTATGTCGAGTTGCAAGTCGCATGAAAATGCCGTTCAGGGACACTTGGTGAATTTCCGTCCGGGAGCCAAAAAGCAAACGGAGCAGGAAAATTGCGTGCCGTTGGCTCCCGCAAGTGTGTGTGGGCAATGCCGACGTGGGAACACTGCCGGGAGCCATAAATCCATGATAGTAAATTAATTCATGACAAAAAAAACTGAATTATTCCTTTCAATGGATGTGGTTTTCAATTTCCTATGTTGTTAGGTCAATTTGGCACATTCATTGAAAGAAATTGTAGACTTTAATGATGATCACAACAAGTGTGTTTGTTAAAACCTTGTGAAATAGAGCATCAAAAGACCTACATTGTAGGCCATATAATTGTGTTTGTTTACCTTTTGTTTGATGGACCATGCACAATAAGTAATAAAATAATTTTTGAAGTAGGTCATTTCATTTTTCTGATTTTTTCTTTGGTGGTGTTGAAAAAGACCATTGTTCTTATTGATGGGATTTCATGTGCTTATGATTCTTTGGATAATCTGGACACATACAAGGACACCATTATTAGACTAATTCATTATAAACAATTTAATATGAGTAATCTACATAAATGAATTGAAAAATTAACAAAAATAACAAACAACCCATATACCTTGGAATATAACACAAGAGTGACCATGTTAGGCAATCCTACTTATCTACTTACCTATGGTCATCTAAGTAGACCATTTGGATCATGTCTATTACTAATGATCTCCATTAACTTTTCATGTTCACAATGAGGCTTGAAGTATCATACCTTTGATGGGTGCTTCCTTGGCATTGTTTGTAGTTTGAGGTTTGTATCGAAAACTAAGTTTGTAAAGTGGTATATAGATTCACCTAGTCTAATCTTGAAATACATAACCAACCTTCTTCCATGTTTGGTCATCCAGTGTTAGATATTATCCTTTAATAACCATCAAACTGATTACAAGTTGATCACCATTGTCATCTATTAGTGAGACATGAGGGTTTGGTTCGCCTTTAAGGAACATGCCAACAAATAGTGAGTGCCCCATTAATTATCTTTCAGGGAAACCATTGCATATATGTTATTTTTTAAAAAACATCAGTTCCAACGTGTGAGTCCACTAAATAGACAAAATGTAATGTATTCATGCTAGTTGATAAGATTTAATCTCATATTCAGAAAACTTGGTTGTACAAGATTTGAGACATGATCATAATGTGGTGAAATGGTTGATTAGTCCTCATCCAACTAGGATAATTCAATATTTATACCTAGAATAATGGCGAGTGATAGAATTTTCTTGTTCATATTTCTACTATAACATTGTTTGAGTTTCAAACTAAATGAAATCCACAAATTCCATGCATTATTCTATGTGATTGATCTACATCAACCACCTCCCAAAAATATCTCGTCTTCTTGTTCCATCTACAATTATTGAAGAACACCATTCAACAATAGATTTTGTGTAACTAATGAGAGAATTTCTCGTAAACTTCCATTTTTACCTGCAGAATATAATGTTTACCTACACAACATCTCGATCATGATCCCCTTTCCCACACTCAGTTTCAAAAGTGCTGTAAAGGCAACCTTTACATTTACATTTGCATTAACATGACAACCAAGTCTCAAAAATGAGATTGATGGTGTTTATTCTCATGCAATGTATACAGTTAGGATTAAGACAACTGTATAAATCTATGGAATTATAAATGGAGATATTAATCCAAAAGGAAGCCAATGTTGGCCTTGCCAATCTTTTCTTCCGAATGCAAACGAAATATTAGATTCCATTTTGCTATGTTTCCATGTAAAATATATTTGAAAAAAAACATATATTTGGATTATATGGAAATCCTTCTTACCTTTGACATTGTTTGGGATCTGCAGGATGGGAATGAAGTATTTTTTAGGGATTAAGAGGAGTATTCAATTACGCAAACTTATGAATGCCTATTGTGACAAGCAATCCATTGATTTCAACTCCATCAAATTTCTGTTTGATGGATGATGTTTGCAAGGTGAGCAAGTTTAACCCACCAATGCGAGATTGCATGCAATTACACTGAGCAAAACCCTAGTTTACGAAATGAATGCACAATGAAGCCACTGGGCCATGGGGAGACGAGGGAGAGGGCCCCCTAGAGGTAATCGCATGCCAGGAGACCAACGGAGTCGACGGTTCGTCGGTCCGACGTCCGGTTTCCGAGTTATGTCGAGTTGCAAGTCGCATGAAAATGCCGTTCAGGGACACTTGGTGAATTTCCGTCCGGGAGCCAAAAAGAAAACGGAGCAGGAAGATTGCGTGTCGTTGGCTCCCGCAAGTGTGTGTGGGCAATGCCGACGTGGGAACACTGCCAACACTGGCTCGGGGGAGGTTTTTGCAGAGTTTACCTACCAATGCGAGATTGCATGCAATTACACTGAGCAAAACCCTAGTTTATGAAATGAATGCACAATGAAGCCACTGGGCCATGGGGAGACGAGGGAGAGGGCCCCCTAGAGGTAATCGCACGCCAGGAGACCAATGGAGTCGACGGTTCGTCGGTCGGACGTCCGGTTTCTGAGTTATGTCGAGTTGCAAGTCGCATGAAAATGCCGTTCAGGGACACTTGGTGAATTTCCGTCCGGGAGCCAAAAAGCAAACGGAGCAAGAAGATTGCGTGTCGTTGGATCCCTCAAGTGTGTGTGGGAAATGCCGACGTGGGAACACTGTCAACACTGGCTCGGGGGAGGTTTTTGCAGAGTTGACCCACCAATGCGAGATTGCATGCAATTAAACTGAGCAAAACCCTAGTTTACGAAATGAATGCACAATGAAGCCACTGGGACATGGGGAGACGAGGGAGAGGGCCCCCTAGAGGTAATCGCACGCCAGGAGACCAACGGAGTCGACGGTTCGTCGGTCCGACGTCCGGTTTCCGATTTATGTGGAGTTGCAAGTCGCATGAAAATGCCATTCAGGGACACTTGGTGAATTTCCGTCCGGGAGCCAAAAAGCAAATGGAGCAAGAAGATTGCGTGCCGTTGGCTCCCGCAAGTGTGTGTGGGAAATGCCGATGTGGGAACACTGCCAACACTGGCTCGGGGGAGGTTTTTGCAGAGTTGACCCACCGATGCGAGATTGCATGCAATTACACTGAGCAAAACCCTAGTTTACGAAATGAATGCACAATGAAGCCACTGGGCCATGGGGAGACGAGGGAGAGGGCCCCCTAGAGGTAATCGCGCGCCAGGAGACCAACGGTGTCGACGGTTCGTCGGTCCGACGTCCAGTTTCCGAGTTATTTCGAGTTGCAAGTCGCATGAAAATGCCGTTCAGGGACACTTGGTGAATTTCCGCCCATTTTATAATTTAAGCCACTTTTAAATATTTGAACTTCCATATTATTTTTGAAAGAGTATAATATTTCAAAACTCCTAAAGAGACAAAAACACATGATCAAAACTCCTAAGGCTGTAATTTAGAGTAGTAATAATGGGGGGTGATGGAGTTGAATTTGATCCTATGGAAGATAATGATACTAATATTATTGAGAATAAAGGGATAATAGGTTGATCCATGACACCTTTGTTTGCATGGATGAGGATGCACCTATGTATGAGACCTATGATAATATTCATGATGTACATCTTATTGATAAGGCACACAAAGGCCTATACAAGAGATCAAAGATGGGTCACTTTGTCTACTAATTTGATGTTGATAAAATTGAAGGTATTGAATGACATTTCAAACAATGGTATGACAAAGATCCTAATGTATACACAAGGTTAATATATAAGGTGCCCCATAAGGTTCTTTGTCATATCCCTATAATTCTAGGTTTTTGATGATTGTTTAGGTTAAAAAACATAGCACATTATATGGATTATCATGTACAAAGATAAGTGAAGATGGTATTATATGAGTGGCTACAAATGGTTCTCAATTTACGATCATCAAGGAAATATTACCCATTTTTTAAGAAGAACCTCATAATGTTAGACTTTCATTGGTAGTTGATGGCAATGGGTGTGCATGAGTGAGTTCGTTGAAACCTTGAAAACATTGTATTGCATTTAGTTTGATTAAATTACACGAGCAAGAACTTTGACATAACTTGTAATGATCATCCAAAATCACAAATTTTAATTAGATACCAATTAGTGCATGCATGTAGTGAATTCGTTGAAACCTTTTAATATAATAGTTTGTTCTTTTGACATAGTGCATTCATGAGTAATAGATAATCCACACAAATCAACACATTAGAATGACACAAGTACATGTATCCAAAAGTACATATATATCCAAAAGTGCATGTCTCCAAAAGTACATGTATATCCAAAAGTCTCCAAAAGTGCATGTCTCCAAAAGTACATGTATATCCAAAAGTATCGAAAAGTACATGTATCCAATGAAGTCAATGTACATGTCTCCAAAAGTACATGCACAATAAAGTCAATGTACATGTCTCCAAAACTGAATGTATCGAAAAGTACATATATATACAAAAGCATCCAAAAGCACATGTGTCCAAAACTATCCAAAACTATCAAAACTCAAGCTTTCTCTTGTTCTTTCCCGACGTTGATCCTCTAGGCACATCCCTAGGATCAATGTGCATCCCTGGATCCTGCAAATTAAATATCAATTGTTAAATTCAACTAACTATGTACACTAATACATTATCTCAACAATTATCAACTGGTGCATGGAAAGTGCATGAAACACTTGGTCACTGAAGGACATCTCACCTCAACTGACAAAGGAGATTGTGTTGCTTGTGTAGCAGATGGAGCCGTCGGTTGAACATCCAGGATGGTTGAACTAGGGGGGCCAGGCACTGCTCCTGCTGGTGGTGGCTACAATGAAAAAATGTTGAAATAGTTAGAAATGCATGAATAAACAATAGGTCCAACAATAATAAACTATGTAAAGATAATGTTGAAATAGTTACATACCTGTGTGTGATCAGTCGCCACTGCAGATGCGGCACTAACTGCTGCATAAACCATCGATGCAAGGTTCTCAGCAGACAACTCGGGTTCCTGTTGCAGTAAACATGCAATTCAAACATTAACAAAAACGATTTATGCACTGGATTTCAAGTTAAACAACAAATATCATCGAAGGATATACATTACCGTGGTGTGAGTAAGCCCATGGTCGTGGGCAGCTGGAGTCTTTCTCGGAGTAGAACGCCTCACATACACACGACCCTTGTTCACGAATGGCCTGGAGGGAGATGCAAATACAGGCAATGGGCCAGATGTGTCGGATGGTGCCTACAGTCAGCAAGTGTTCATGTAGTTAGACATGCATGATTCAACAAACAAACATGTATTTAAAAAATGTCATTTTTAATTGTTTACCTGGAGCCCAAACGTTTCAAGGGACAGTATGACCATGGGCACTACCTCCACATTACCTTGCCCCTGTGAAGGATCTGCCATCTGCAAGTTTAATAATTGTAAATATTAGACCGTATATAGCATTAATGAACTAAAATGTAAAGTATGTGGAAATTAACAAATTAACAAGTATTAAAAAACTGAAATTTTAAAATGTTTACCTCGGTGTGAGATACGGCAATAGGTGGTGTATAAGATGGGCCTGCCGAATGGGTAGCATCATGCCCCCCTGTCGAGTCTGGAACATCCGGCTCTGGGGCGTCACTGCCGGTAATCATCATCAACTGCAAGTTCACAAAATTAATATATTAGCTCAAACTATATATATGTGTACAAAGACGAAAATAAATGAAGAATTTATTACAATTAACCATCAAGATACCTCTCTCAAAAAGCCACTGAAGGCAACATCTGATGCAATACCATAGCAGGGACGACCACATGACGTGCACTCGTGAGGATCAGTACTAGGATGGGGAATAGCTGATGGTCCTCCACTAGTGGATGGTCTTGATGGTCCTGCAGTAGTGGATGGTCCTGATGGTCCTGTAGTAGCTGATGGTCCTGCATGGTGACGAGCTGGTGTATGTACCACACCAGGGACAGATGTCCCTTCCTCACCCATATGTTGAACCATCCTGCCATGGCGAACAACCGTCCGTGCCAAACTCAAAAATGCATCCCGTGTCTGCGAAATAATGCGATGTGCTGGTGGGACATCTGGCCCAGGCAACTGCCTGCGAGGTGCAGGGATAGGGCGATCCTGGTCTCGAAGCCTGGCATTGGGTCGGTTTTGGGGCATCCCCCCACCGATCCCCTGGAACTGTAAGATGTCAAAATAGTTAACGTGTTTATGCAACACGAACTCTGCATACATCTTTCGAAGGAAATATAAGGGAATTTCCCTGTTGTTGTGTGGTGGCATATCAAAAACCATGTACCATCTGTCCATCCAGTTATCAACAAATGGTTGAAACGTGCACCACTCAATGGAGATATGCGGCTTGCTTGCATTAGGGATTTCCCCCGTTCGAGGGTCCCTAAACAATGCAAATATAACCTCTTTGGATATTTTTAGCTTTTTTACTGCATTGTAATCTAGTCCATCAGCATATTGTTGTCTTTTTCTTTCTCTGTAAGATGCAATATCATACAGGACATTCGTAGATTGTGAAATTGTGTCCACAATTGCATCCAAGGTTGATGCAAGTGAACGGCGAATCCTGTCGCCACCACTAAAAGCTTCACTTATGCCCCTCAATTGGGCAAGCTCAATCAATATTTTGGCATTGGCATCCATAGCCGCAACTGCAATAAAGACATTAATACGAAAATCATTAGAAACATATACATGGTATATAATGACGTCTCTTCAAAATTGAACATGTATTAAATCAAACTCACATAAGCAATTTAATGGCATTTACTTACATACATTTAAAACTTAAAATTAAACATTTGACAATTAAAAAGTAAGTTAGTCAGATTGGCAGAGAGGAGGAGGAGGAGGATCAAGGCAGTGATGAGTTTGTTGATTCAGGCATGGAGGAGGAGGATCAAGCCAGTGATGAGTTTGCATCTATGTGTCTCAATGTCTCATTGTGTTTTGTGATTGTGAATGACAAATGTGTTGTGATTTGTGAATGATCTAATTTCTATTGAATATTTCATATTTGTAATTGTAAATGTAATTTCTATTGAATAGTTGTAATTGTAAATGTTAAATTTTATTGGATGATCTATATGTCTATATTTTTAAATTTTAATATATTTTAAAAATATATTAATTCCGGGGGTCACCGTGTCCTACGTGTCATAATTCCGGGGGTCACCGTGTCTAGTGGGGACCAGGGATCAAATTTGAAGGGTGGGGTCCCATTTCACTATGAAGGGCTATGAGATATTGAACACTATTGAAGGGCTATGAGAAATTTATTAATATTTATTCTATGTGTATATATGGATGTGTTCATGTTGTATGGATTGGATTCTAGGTTAACCGAGGCCTTTTTAGAGCAAAGAATGGGGTAATTACTATTTGGGAACAAGTTTTTTATCAAATGTAAATTGCGGTGATGGAAGATATTGAGGGTGCCACATGTTGTGGAGAAAGTAGTATTGATTCCTATGACGTAATAGGGAGTTCAAAAAGTCTGGTTTCAAGTATTGTCATGCGTAGCTCGATTGATTTTTCTCGCGCTAGGGTTGTAGCAACTGTTATGGCCATTACTGTTAAAAGGATTGATGGGGTGGAATCCCGTGAAACGATGAGTTCTTTTGTTAAGACGTAGATTCAGTGAAATTTGGTGGGAGTCTTATGTTCATTTTATGCACAAAATTTGATTACTTGATTTTGTTGCATTGTTAACTCTCCTCCTAGTCATAGCTACAATCTCTTATATAATTGTGAAGGTTATCAATCCACTCAATATATTAAAGTTGTAGTAGGCCAAAATCATCCACATATTTATTGTACTCACAAATGTTGACATTCCAATTTCTATGTAGAGCGCCCATTAACATTAGATTGTATGGGACATGTTTTTGAGGCATGATGTCATTATCTCATAACAACAAGCTTTTTATCCATAAATATGTCATCTACAAGCCAACGGAATTGTTCCTAATCCTTTATAAAACTTTGTCATAATTATATCAATACCAACATCCCTACCTATTGACTTAGCTTAGAAGATATTACACCTTCGGATAACCAAACCTGATTCCAAGGTTGGTAATCATAAACGTAAAAGCATCATCATAAGGAAATAGCATGTTGTGTTGAGGAAATTCCTTTTTTTCCATTTCCTTCTCAGTATAATATTTGGTTGTGGATCATTTAAAATGTATAATTTATTTTAATATAATTGGGAAGCTAAATTCAAATTCATTAATATATTAATATGATTTGATTTTTTTATTAATAATAAGTTATTCTTTTCATTTGAAAATGTAATAGTACATCAAAATTTCAATGTTTACTAATGTAGTAAAGTTGAGAGGCTTTATTTTTCAGTGGATATAGCAGACCTGTAAATTCATAGGATGTCAAAAATCTAGTTAGCCTTGAAGTTGAGCTCCTCAAAGAAAACGAATTTCTTTAAATATGTTTATGGCAGGCTGGCATTGCCAGCTTCGCTCCGCAAACTATCCTGGAGGACTGGAGGAGATAGGGTAGGTGGAACTTGGAAGTAGCTCAACCACAGTGGAATAGGGGTATAAGAAAAAGCTTGTTTCTATTCATGCAATATGGTCGGAGCCATGGAAGCATGGAATTCCAGCATTGACTTGATACAACAAAGAAAACACAGGGTGTGAGGCTGGGAGCCGTAGATGGTAGGATTAACTTGATACAACAAAGAAAACACAGGTCTATAGGTAGGGGCCACGGGCAGGAGCAACAACCTGCAACATTACAAGAAGTTTATGGATTGTGGATTTTGTCTGAAATGCCAAATTCGCGTGGGCATATTAACATAATATATTATACATTGAATACTCAATTAACTCACGGAGTCAGCATTCACGAATTGGTATGTGATAACTTGTAACTTGGTAAGCCCGCTAGCAACAACACGTATGAGCCACCTTCCAGGTTTAATAATTTTGTTGATGCCATTAAATGTGTTAAACACGTAAGCGCTCGCTACAAACACGAGAACTTCGAAGCGTTCAAGCCATGGGCTACTCAGTGTAAGCCCGTCCACATAAGTTGCTCAATGATATTATTAGAGGCCCAATGGTCCATGATCCATGGATGATCGAACACGTGGATATTGGAGAGTAAGCGAGTCCCACTCCCAAGTCACCTAGCTAGTAGCCGCATTCCCAATTTCCCACTAAAAATTGTTGATGGGTGAAATTTGAAGCTACCCTTCTGTTGCAATTTTAAACAGTAGTGGTTAATTTAATTATTGAAGGGCTTACCATGAAATTAAATTTTTTTTGCATGGTAAAATTTGAAGTGGCCTTCTATGACGTGTGGGTAAAATTTGAAGTGGCGTGAAGGCTTCAAATTTGAAGCCTGGTGGGGACACTCGTGTCCCATGTCCTCGTGTCGGGTGACTTAGATGAATACATTGTAGAAAGGGGGGAGTTTTAATTTTTTCAATTTTTGGTTTGATTATGAAGTTTTGAGTTTTTTGAAAAGGGTTTCATTTTGAGGTGTGAATTTAATTACAAATTGGGTTATTCCCAATTTGATCAATATTACAAAACTAGGTTAAACAATAAAAAAATAGTAATTGGGATTAAAAAATCACAAAAAAATTGTTTGGGTGAATAAATTACCTGACTAGATGAGAATGCACCGGTGAATTTGTCTCCTCTCCAGCTAAATCGAGCAACACGGATAGTTGAGTGGGCCACAAAGCGTCCTCGTCCAGGGTCAATTTCGCCTCTATTCGCGTTTCTGATGCGTGAGTGTCGCGGGTGGTCGGCAATCGGCTGACTGTGTTTTTAAATTCATTTTTAGTTTTACATATCGCGTACGCGATTTGTAAATAAATAACGCGTAAGCGTTTTTTAACTACATAACGCGTACGCGTTATTGTTACCTAGCCTACATGTCCAATGACATGTTAGGCTCGGGTCTTACCATGGCAGGTGGTAAATATCATAAACGCGTTATGTTTTAGGTATCAGGAACGAGATTTGAAAAAAGTAGCATTGCATCTAAAGTGACCCTCATCTTCTTGCACACACCCATATATATATATATATATATATATATATATATAAAGGAGTGAAATGATAACTCTGATTATGATAAATTTATATATATATTAGAGGAAAGGTTCCTCATATTGGACAAAATCCTAAGGCATATAATATAGAAATATATTTTATCCAAGTGGAAAATATATATAAATACATGAAAATGACAATGGATATATATATTTATTTTCTATATAAAAAGAAATTAAGGTGCAAACTCTATTAGAAAAACCATCTAAACTAGATAGATACATATAATAGAGGAAAGAGTTGGATTTATTTAATGTCATTTTTAAGTTGTGTTAACCAAAAGTTATTGGGGATTAGCTAAACTATATGTATGCACATAGCCAAGTTATATGAACAAGTGGAACGAATATGCTTTTCTTTCGTAATAAAGAGTGGCTTAAAAAGGCATTCTATTAACTATTATATATACCTATGTCTTATATAGGAAAGGTTTAGTTGTGATGAATTATTAAAAAGAATATTTTTTTATATATATGCCTTTAAAAAGGAGAGAATGAAGAGCATTTGTTTTTTTTTTATGGTTCAAACGGTCACTCACATAATCATTGGGATATCCATGGTTATTGTATCCATATTGTAGTAATGACGAATAAAGAATCCGAGAGAGATTTGATAGCAAACGGTCTCCTTAGTGGAGCTCTTAAAATCATACCTACCGACAGTTAGTGGTTATCATCTTCACCATCTGTCTTCACACTTTGTGGAGCATTTTTTTTAAACAACGCCATCTGTCTTCACCTGGGGAGAGTTGTCTCCTTGATGGGGAAGGTGGTTGTAAATAAAAGTAACCATTTATACATGCCACGTTGAGAACTACCACTTACGGTAGGGGAAAAGAGGAGTGGGGGGACATACATTTTCCACCTTAATTTTAGTGGCTCTCCATGTGGTTTGTGGATTTCACTCCACTACCACTTGCCCAGCTAAGCGTCGATAGTGAAGAGATTTTCTACCACCATAAGCGGGGGGTACATTTTGGGAGCGGGAACTCTTAAAATTTGTTTATCATTTAATTCGTCAAGTGGTTGAGGGAACGGAACAAAACCGTGTTCACCCCAGTTCTGAAGACAGAAGATCATTACGTGAAAAATATCTGCGTTATTGAATTTAGAAGGGAAACCGTTGAGTCGTGATGGATCCCTGAGCTTACATATATGTCTCAGGAATTTATCTACTACCGGGGGGGAAAAATAGCGTGCGATGTGGAGATTGAAGATCGATCTCTGAATGGATAAAAATCTCTGCGGGATAGGGTTAACATGGCACAGCGAATTCCCTGCTTGGGTAATCTATGGTGACTGAGGTTAGTACTCAGATCAACCAGAGTGCTGGGATCAGAGGTAACATCTTTTATTTTAAAATATTTCTGCTCGTTTCCATTAAGTATTAATGTAGGAATTTCAACCCTGGATCTGCGACTGGTTGAAAGCTTGGGGTTAAATACTAGTTAGGTTTGATGTCTGGAATACTTTAGAAGTCTTTAAACAAATGTTGATCTCTGCGTTATTATTTCTAAAATTATTTTAGAGTTTAATTCTATCAGTTTCTTCTGCGTATAATAAGGATCTCCTATGAGAGACAAGGCGCAATAGATCACGAATGATTCATATTTATCTTTTAATATTCTTCAGAGAATAAATAAATTGATCTCTTGTGTTGGAAGTTATGGTCACGTTAACTGCAAGAAAATAATTATATACAGTGTTCACATAAGACTGACCCCTTACGTCTAAAGCATTATATATGTTCTCTACCGCACTTTTTATCTATTGTGAAGGTCCGGCTCAAGGAAAAAGAAACGACTTCTTTTGAACTCCGATATATTTCTTGTTGTTAAACCCTGCTACCCATGATGTGAGATATATATATATATATAATTTTATTTCACTACTTCTTAAAACTGTAGGGTGTCGACAGAAGGTTGTTAATTTATAAATTATGTAATTTGTGATTTTTCAATTGATGGCTGCGTGTTGTAGAAACCCTCTCGGAAGTTGTTCCCCTTTTGTGGTTTAAACCTCTGCCAAGATATCCGGGTATATTTGTTAGTCGTGTGATCGCCGAGGGTTAACATCCGGACGCCTTGGATCTCTGTCCAAGCGCAGCTCCATTTTCTTTCTTGGGGTAGACGTGTCGTCCCATTGGTTAAAACACCAAGCATAAGTTTTTCCGGTCTTTGCTTTTGGAAATTCACATGTGGAGGCATCCTTTATCGGACTCCTTTGATCAGGTTTCAACCCACGCGTATTTTTATTAGCGATATATAAGTTTATGTCTATTAAAAACGATCTATGTATGATCGTATAACCTCTTGTCAAGATCCTCCACACTGTTGCACTTAATTAATTACTCAGTCGGTTTTCACATTTAATACTGGCTTGGTTTACATCACATCTTTGAATACTGTCATTGTCATCTCAGACTATGTATACATTTCTCGATGATTAGTCGAAAACACTTTCCCTAGCTTATACATGCAAAGCCGAATTGAAATACTTACCTTCTTATAGGTTAGATACTAGATCAAAATTTACCTTACTTTGTATATATTATAATTTTTAATACTCGGTATTGATGATAGGAACCTTACTATTGAGACTAGAATGTCTAACATAAGTATGTTATTATGTTATTAAATTAGAGACATAATAAAGCAAAGGTACACTACACTAGCCTTATAATACTTATGTCTTAGAAGTTTTTAATAATAATGAGTATAATGATAAAGCAGGAACACGTTATAAATATTGTGTTTAGGATAAGGGTTTTGTGAAGAGACTTGAAGCTCCTTATAGTCAAAAGAATCTAATTACCATAAGGAAGACTTCTAGAAGGGATTAATCTACCACAAGATAATATGTATGTGACTTTTGAAATGTTAAAAGAGTATATTGTAATTAACATTATAACATATTTGAGTTATAATTCGTTATTATTTTAGGATGTGACATTTATGGTATGGATAGAGTAATGAAGATTGGATAAATAAGTTATAAAATAAGTAAAGGGGTTATGAAAATAATTATATTTAAGTATATATATTCATGTTGACAGGACATAGGTACAAAGGCTATGTAATTACTTTAATATATCTTTGGTGATGATAAATATGTATAAAGGTTTATATATGTGAACGATACTTAGTGAAATTATATCAAGGTTATGATAATAGGTCATGATACTCTTTGTCCAAATAATAAATAAGATATTTTTTGTAAAAGAGGTTTAATTAAGTACGACAAATACTTAGTTGCTCCATTTGCATGGACTAAAGAGGAGTCTCTCTCTTTTATACAATGAAGGTATGAATATAAGAAAGACGGGAACATGTATCAAGCATCAGGAGTAATGCTGATTGTATCCTTCAAACTTTGATGAATATTATAAAACAACCCCCTTTTGTGGACGTAGCCCAAGATGCGGGTGAACCACGTGAAAAATGTTCTTATAGTATTTGCATCAAGAATGATAGAATTTTGCAAACAACTGAGTTTGCCATTTTTGTAATACTTCACGTGCTTCGATAATTATAATAAAAGATGCACACACTTTTGTGGACTAGCCCGTGTACGGGTGAACCACGTTACTTTTGGTCTCCTATGTTTTCTATGGTGTTTCTCAATGTGTCTTACGTATGAGTACTTGTTTTCTGTCCTTAAAAATGTTTATGACTATTTTGAAGTATCTGATCCATTAGAAAGTTGATTATGAGGTATATTGCTAATATGTTTCCCTTATGATTATGGTTATGTTGTTACAATTTAGGTTGTTCTATCG
Organism: Larix kaempferi; assembly: GCA_027924585.1. NCBI lineage: Eukaryota > Viridiplantae > Streptophyta > Pinopsida > Pinales > Pinaceae > Larix > Larix kaempferi. The sequence goes on along the minus strand of BSBM01000293.1, from coordinate 8,874,859 downwards.
GTGCGATAAAAGATATACATTCTTTCTAAAGATGTAGATTAAGACATAATGAAGTTTTTCTGTTCCCGCAAGATTTAAGAAATGATTGACGTATCAAGTTCATAATTTATTTAGTTGAAATTAAAACGTATACCTTTTCCTTGATTAGCATAACGACATTTGTAAACAATAATAAGTGTCACAAAGTTTTAATTATTTTGTAAAGCAGTATTTAAAGAAAGTGAAACTACACTTTATATTTCCGTGTATATTTTAGTGGCATTTTAGGCATTTAGAAAAGTTTTTAAATTTTACGAAATTTGGGTTCGTGACAATTATAGACCAGGTGAGATTGTATAACATTATACAAACTTAGTTATTGGCACAAACGTCTAGCTGCAAAAAATGCCAAGGAAGAAATCATCAAAGGCACGATACTTATTGCCTTATTCCGAGCACGAGAGGTTAAAGGAAACCATTGGTATTTGAGGTGATCCTGATGGTCTAGTCGGATGACGATAGGTAGGTAATCTGGTATGTGGTTTGCATGTTTTATTGTGTACTTTGTTATAGGTATGTGGTGTACATGTGTGCTGTGATTTTGTTTCATGGTCTCATTGAGTATTGACATTAATATTTTGACTATTGCAGCCATACATTGATATCTTGATAGATTGATAAATTGCATATACTTGGTACAACTTGATAATTTGCACACGTTTCGTCGTGGATTTGTTTTCTTTGTTTTTTTCTCCCATATATATTAAACCATAATATCTGCATCCTCCTTCCCATTTTCATGCTCACTAGAACCATCACCATCTTCATGCTCATTATCACTGTTAGATACCTAATTTCATCACCAAAAAACCTAGAAACCTAGACGCCGAAGACTTGATCATGATGTCCATATTCAACTTGAATTCCAAATACTCCTATGAGAGGAATTTTGTCATGGTGTTTGAGCTCAATAATGTTAAGTTTGGAATTAAATCCATTGCCCCCCCAACCATGTTTATTCATCAACACTTATTTATAGTGCACAAAACCTAAAAGGTCAAATTCATAAAAAGTTTGCATGAGAGTTTATGGACAATGCGCTCATGTTGGCCTATCCCAAACACACTTTCAAAAAATAACAACATTCAATTTTGTTGCTTGGTTTGGTTATTATGCCCAAGGATTAATTTTCCATCTCTCCTTGAGACACTTTACCTAAATGAAATTGGAGGCATGAAATGAAAATTGTGCATTGAAAGGACATGTCATTAGTTGCAATACATCTATTCCATAACGAAATGAAAATTGTGTATTGAATTAATTCCTAGCTCTGCTGACGTTGAGTAAGATTATGTTTCTTTAACAAGAGTGTTGGCATAGATTTAGAAGGGAAACGCTAGCCATAAGTGCCCGGTGGATGATTTTGCAAATTTGACCCCCATGTGCAAAAAATGTGCACTCCCTTATTGAGAAAAACACTAGTTTCCAAGATTCGCCTACAAGATGACACTTGGGCCATGGCACCGGCGGAGAGGGATACCCCTAGCACTATCCCAATGTCCTGAATCCAACAGATTCAACGGTTTGTTGATCCGAGCCACGGTCGTCATTCTATGGCGCGTTTCGTCTCGCATCAAAAAGGCCTTCAGGGACACCTGGTGGGTACCTACCGGGGACATAGAATTCAAACCATGCAACAAAAATGGGTTTGGGGGAGTCCTACAAGTGTGTCTAGGAAGGTTCCAGCTGGGAATTCCATCCATAAGTTCCCAGTTGATGATTTTTCAAATTTGACCCCCGTGTGCAAAAAATGCACACTCCCTTACTGAGCAAAACCCTAGTTTCCAAGATGGGCCTAAAAGATGACACCTCTGCCATGGGACCGGTGGAGAGGTGCACCCCTAGCACTATCCCAATGTCGTGAATCCAATGGAGTCGATGGTTTGTCGATATGAGCCACGTTCGTCATTCTATGGCTCGTTCCGTCTCGCATCCAAAAGGCCTTCAGGGACACCTGTTGGATACCTACCGGGGGCATAGAATTCCAACCGTGCAACAAAACCATGTTTCGGGGAGTCCTGCAAGTGTGTCTAGGAAGGTTCTAGCTGGGAATGCCATCCATAAGTGCCCGGTGGATGATTTTGCAAATTTGACCCTCGTGTGCAAAAAATGCACACTCCCTTACTAAGCAAAACCCTAGTTTCCAAGATGGGCCTACAAGATGACACCCGGGCCATGGGACCGTCTGATAGGGGCATCGCTAGCACTATCCCGATGTCCTGAATCCAACAGATTCAAAGGTTTGTCGATCCAAGCCATAGTCATCATTCTATGGCTCATTCCGTCTCACATCCAAAAGGCCTTCAGGGACACCTACTGGGTACCTACCAGGGGCACAAAATTCCAACCGTGCAACAAAACCAGGTTCCGGGGAGTCATGCAAGTGTGTCTAGGAAGTTTCTAGCTGGGAATGCTAGCCATAAGTGCCCGGTGGATGATTTTGCAAAGCTGACCCCCGTGTGCAAAAACTGCACACGCCCTTATTGAACATCCGGTACGTTGATGCTTTAAATGATGAACTCTTTCCTTTATGGAATTATAGGGATGCTTACCCTGCATTTAACGATGGCATTAATTATTTAATGGCTTCCACATTTGGAGCATAGAGGAAAACCTTGTCACATTACAAAATCCTTGAAACGTCATATAAATTAATAGGGGAGGCTTCCAATATGATCTCAATTTACGAGAAGCTTCCACGTAGCAATAATTTATACTCTGTATAAAGTGAATATTATTACTTGTTTTAAAATTTGTTTCCCTCCCTTAACCCCGTTTTGTAGATTTGTGCTGGATATTGTTTGGAGGGAGTTATCCCGCCCAATTCCGTGGCCATTTTTCGTTAGATTGTGTGAAAAAATATAGCATTTATTGCCCTCAACCTAGCTCATTTTACCTCTTCCTAGTTCAAAGGCGTTAATGCTTCTCTGTTTAAAATCACATAAATTTTGGACCAAGATATCAATGATGTGCAAGCAGGCTTGACCAACTGGTTGGTCTGGGTCCTAAAAAGACCAAAATAGTCCACTCAACCCACTTAAATGAATTTGAGAAATAATACCCCTGTGACTCTATCAGGTTAGTTTCGAGGGTTAAAAATTTCAGGTGGGTAGGCCATAAAAGGTTTCTCCCATCTAAAACCACACACCGGTTCTAAAACCAAAGTAACCAGTTTAAGTATAACTCTTACCTGCAGCAGATTGTCCAGTGACCATAATTCCTGTCAGACTAAGTGGCAAGTGCAAACCAGACTAAGAGAACCTGACATAAACTCCAAGGGAAAAAGGTGAAGAGGGGGAACTCATTCGTATTTGCATAGCTGGGCATTTTTCTTTGATATTAGTTATTATTATTTTTTTTAAGTTTTAAACAACAGCTTGGGTTCCTAGTAATGTTTATCATTTTGTTTTCAAATAGAAACCACCCATGGAGAGTGGAGATGCTACATTGGCTGAATGTCATATTTGTGAGGAAGAGGACAACAAAGGAAATATGGAGAATCCTTATTCTTGTTCTAGCACCTTGAAGGTAGGGGTTTACAGTTTAGGGGACAGATAAGAATGAAAGGTTTATCTTTATTGAGTGATTATCTTTATCTTTACTTTATTTTGGAAATTAGGGTTCCCAGCTGGAACCTTCCTAGACACACTTGTAGGACTACCTGCTGTCCCACCGTACTTCGGTTTAGAACCAGTGCCTATTCTGATTCTCATTTCAAACTATCTGATTCAACTTTATAAGTGGACTAGAGATCGATCAACCTTTTATGGCCTACCCACCTGAAATTTTTAACCGTCGAAACTAACTCGATAGAGTCATAGGGGTATTATTTCTCAAATTCATATAAGCAGGTTGAGTGGAGTATTTCGGTCTTTTCAAGACCCGGACCAACCAATTGGTCGATCCTTCTTGCACATCATCGATATCTCGGTACAAAATTTATGTGATTTTAAATGAATTTCCTCGATGATTTTAAATGTGATTTTATGAGAATTTCAGCCATCATCCAAGTGGCTTGCGTATGCATCTAGAGTTTAATTTTAATCATTCATGTCACGTCCAATTGAATTTTAATGGATACAATTGAATTTTAATGGAGTCTAGGTTCCCATGCTCCCGTTAAATTAGGCCCATCACTGAATGAAATGAAGCTAGCTAAGGTGTTGAATTTAAATCATTCATGTCATGTCCAATTGAATTTTAATGGAGTTAGTGAAGCTATCTAATGCAGTCTTTGACTGTTACTCTATGGTAGTAAAATTAGGCTCATGACTAAATGAAGATATCTAATTCTATGGTAGTCAAATTAGTCCCATAAGTAAAAGAAGCTATCTAATGAAATAGTTGTCGGTTAATATGTGATACTAGCGTTTTGCTCAGTAAGGGAGTGTGCAATTTTTGCACATGGGGGCCAAATTTGCAAAATAATTCACTGGGCACTTATGGATAGGGTTCCCAGTTGGAACCTTCCTAGACACACTTGCAAGACTCCCCGGAACCCAGTTTTTTTACACGGTTGGAATTCTATGCCCCTTGTAGGTACCCAGCAGGAGCCCCTAAAGGCCTTTTGGATGCGAGACAAAACGAGCCATAGAATGATGACCGTGGCTCGGATCGAGAAACCATCAACTCCATTGGATTCAAGACATCAAGATAGTGCTAGGGGTGCCCCTCTCCTCTGGTCCCATGGCCCAGGTGTCATCTTGTAGGCCCATCTTGGAAACTAGGGTTTTGCTCAGTAAGGGAGTGTGCATTTTTTGCACACGGGGGTCAAATTTGCAAAATCATCCACCAGGCACTTATGGCTGGAGTTCCCAGCTGGAAATTTCCTAGACACACTTGCAAGACTCTCCAGAACCCAATTTTGTTGTACGGTTGGAATTCTATGACCCCGGTAGGTACCCAACAGGTGTCCATGAAGGCCTTTTGGATGCGAGACGGAACAAGCCATAGAATGATGACTGTGGATCAGATTGATAAACCGTCAACTATGTTCGATTCAGGGCATCAAGATAGTTCTAGGAGTTCCCCTCTCCGCCGCTCCCTTGGACTAGGTGTCAACTTGTAGGTCTATTTTGGAAACTAGGGTTTTTCTCAGTAGGGGAGTGTGCAATTTTTGCACATTGGGGTCAACTTTGCAAAATCATCCACTGGGAACTTATGGTTAGTGTTCCCAGCTGGAACCTGCCTAGACACAATTGCAGGACTCCCCGAAACGCATTTTGGTTGCACGGTTGGAATTCTATGCCCCCGGTAGCTATCCAGTAGGTGTCCCTGAAGGCCTTTTGGATGCGAGACGGAACGAGCCATAGAATGGTGATCGTGGCTTGGATCAACAAACTATCAACTTCGTTGGATTCAGGAAATAGGGATAGTGCTAGGGGTTCCCCTCCCTGCTAGTCCCATGGTCTAGGTGTCATCTTGGAGGACCATCTTGGAAACTAGGGTTTTGCTAAAAAAGGGAGTGTGCAGTTTTTGCACACGGGGGTCAAATTTGCAAAGTCATCCAGCGGGAACTTATGGCTGTAGTTTCCAGCTGGAACCTTCCTAGACACACTTGTAGGACTCCCTGGAACCCAGTTTTGTTGCACGGTTGGAATTCTATGCCCTCGATAGGTACCCGACAAGTGTCCCTGAAGGCCTTTTGGATGCAAGACAGAACGAGCTATAGAATGATGACTGTGGCTCGGATCGACAAACCATTGACTCCATTGGATTCAGGACATCGAGATAGTGCTAGGGTTGCCCCTCTCCGCCAATCCCATGGCCCAAGTGTCATGTTGTAGGTCCATTTTTGAAACTAGGGTTTTGCTCAGTAAGGGAGTGTGCAGTTTTGCACATGGGGGTCAAATTTGAAATTTTTTGATTTTGATTCTAGAACTAGACATTCAAAGAGTGGCAATCAAACCTACAACACTACACCCTTGGTATATTTCTATGTCCTTAGTGTGCCACGTCATTTAACAACTCCTTAGTGTTCCACTATATTTGGATTTTGAGTAATTAATGTCATTTTTAAGAATTCAAAGTTACAAATAAAAAATGGAGGCAATGTTTCATCAATCATATCCCTATGATGTTGTCTAGCTTTGTTATATCAAAGTCACCATGAAACTTTTCCATCAAGCTATGGGGAATACTTTCCAAATCACAATGAACAACCATTACATCATCGCTTGTATCAATCAAGAACATTTAATTTTAAATACATTTTCATATGAGGATAATCCATCCATTTTACAAACATAGGACCATGAACATCTTATTTTGCTTCATCAAAACAACATTATCAAAGAATATCATTAAACTAGTTAGGTATTTGATTTTCCATGGATTATGTATGATTACTTTTGCATGACAAGTGGAAAATGGACATATGAAAGAGGTAAAGCACAAACCAGGGTCTTACATAATAGGGTTTCGTAAGGATAAGGTTTATATATTCAATGATTTTATGAGAGTGAATTGATGACCAGCTATTGGTTAGCATATTGGAACAAACTAGGGTCTTACAAACTAGGTTATATTTGTTACATATATTTGACCATATGTACATGAAGGCCCAATGAATTTTATTACACTTTACTGCATGCATTCCTTGCCATTGTACTTGATACTTTGCCATTGTTTTTAGCATGATAGAGTAGGCACACGTCAACTGAACTGCATAGATGCTTGTGTACATAGTGTTTGATGAAATACAGTAGCATTAATGAAATGTGTAGCATCTATTAGACTTCCTCTTAGTTTCTGAAAATGTCATAGGATTACATTGATGATATGCATAGCATGTTACTATTATGATAGAGGTTATTCAAACACATTTTGACTTATTTCATGCATGTGCTAAGTTCATTGAACTGTTGAAAGATATATATATTTTTTCCATTAAGATAATGTTTTCATAACACAATGGTGAGATATTACTTGATCAATGCAATAAATGTAAGAGAATAAATATTGCTTAAAATGTAATTATATAAATTTCAATAGCATAATTTATCAATTTGTGGTTCAGAGATAAATCATCACAAGAACAAGTGGAAACTCGAGAGAGAATATGGAATAAATTTTATCATGCTTTGATAGTCGAATGTTTGTAATACAAAATATGGTAGTGTAGCCAGCCCTCAAATGGCTTGTCAATGTACATGTATCCCTAAGTACAACAATGTGTACATGTACATGTCAAAATACATATACACAAGACTATGCAACATCAAAAATCAATCTTTCTTTTGTTTTTCCCCGACTTTCCTCTTTCAACCATGTCCCTGGGATCGCTCTGCATCTCAGGAGTCTGCAAAAAAAATATCATTATTTTTATCAAATAATTGCACTAATACCCTACCATTAATAAACTTAAAAATTAACTTCTGGCCAAATTATTTATGACAAACACTCACCAAATCCTCACGGGGTATAGATGTGAGCGGTGTGCTCATGGAGGGCCTCTTTATAGTTGTACTCTGCAAATAAAAGATCATATCTCAATTAATTCAATAATTCAACATTGATCAACATGTTTGGATAAATTGAATTAAAAAACTTGGTCATAAATGAACATCTCACCACAAGAGGAGACCCGGTCAGAACCATGGATTGAGCAGAGGGGCTAGGCAATTATGTCGTTAATGGATATAATCACCAAATGGGGAAATAGTTAAACATGCATGAATAAATAATATAGTAACATCGTTAAATACCATGCATTGTACTTGTCGAAATAGTTACCTTTGTATGGTTTGTGCCTATTGCATATGCGGCACTAACTGCAACATCAATGACCCTTGTTAGGTGAGGGGTAGATGGATCTCTCGTGTGTCTGCTATGGAGGACATCCACACCCTTTCTAGGAGTGGAGCCTCTCTTATACACTTGTGCCTTTTGCACATTTGGACTACGAGGAGATCCAACTGATGACAGTCTATGAATTATAGAGCCTGGTGGCTACAATCACCAATACTGACGTAGTTAAAAATGCATTGGTCAATGAAATAGCATGTATTAACAAACTGACAATGATGAAATACATACCGATGTACTGTATAATTCAACCAATTCTATGAAACTGTTTTCCACCCATTGTGCCTCCATGGGAACGGTATTTCTTGTATTCCCACTAGGGAAGAGTTCACTAGATGAAAGCATTTCCCTCTAAGGGGGGTCTACAACCTACAATTTAGAAAATTGTAAATATTAGATCATGTAGCATTAATTAAGTAACATGTGATTACAAACCTAACATGTATTAAAATAATGTCATGTTGAAATAGTTATCTCAGCGTGAGATGTTGTCGTTGAAGGTATGACAACATCTTGTAACTCAGAAGGTTCTGATGCATGAGCCTCTTGCCCCTCATGCCATTCTGGTAGAAACTACAAGTTTTCAAATCATTAAAAATATTAGCAATATATATATGTGTATAGTAAGGAAAAATAATTTACAAATGACACTAAATTGTTAACTGGATTTACTCATGTACTAAAATAATGCCATGTTGAAATAGTTACCTTGGGGATGTTGTCCCTGAAAGTATGACAACATCATCTGCATCGGGCGGTGTTGTTGCATGAGCCTCTTGCCCCTCATGCCCTTCTGGTAGAAACTACAAGTTTTAAAATCATTAAAAATATTAGCAATCTATATATGTATATAGTAAGGAAAAATAATTTACAAATGACACTAAATTGTTAACTGGATTTACTCATGTATTAAAATAATGTCATGTTGAAATAGTTACCTCGACGTGAGATGTTGTCACTGAAAGTATGACAACATCATCTACATCGGGCGGTGCTACTGCATGAACCTATTGCCCCTCATGCCCTTCTGGTAGCAACTACAATTTTTAAAATCATTAAAAATATTAACAACCTATATATGTGAATAGTAAGGAAAAATAATTTACAAATGACAGTAAATTGCTAACTGGATCTACTCATGTATTAAAATAATGTCATGCTGAAATAGTTACCTCATTGTGAGTTGTTGTCATTGAAAGTATGACAACATCATCTACATCGGGCGGTGTTGGTGCGTGAGCCTGTGGACTATGCTCTACATCAACGATGAAAAGGTCTTCAACCTCGTGCCCTTCTTGTAGTAGCTACAAATTTTAAAATCATTAAAAATATTAGCAATCTATATATATGTGTATAGTAAGGAAAAATAATTTACAAATGACACTAAATTGTTAACCACTTACTTACCCGTGTAAAATACCCAGTGAAGGTATCATCTGTTTGGACAGGACCAAAGCAAGGATGGCCGCATACTATGCATGGTTGGGGCTATTGGTTGTGCTCATGAGGTGTAGGTCTAGTGCCACTACTAGATGCTCCTGGACCACTCTAAGGTGGTGGCTCTACCCCACAGGGAGGTGGTGGATCTACCCCACCAACAGGTGGTGGCTCTACTCCCCCCATAGATGGTGGCTCTGGTGGCCCTTCCTGGTACCTACCTTGAAGTTACGTGTTATGGCGAACAACTGCCTGTGCCAACAGTAGGAAGGACTCTTGTGTCATTGGGACAAACTGATGTGTAGGTGACACATATGGCCTGGGTAACTTCCTGTGAGGTGGAGATATAGGGAGATTGGGATCTATATGCATCGCATTGGGAAATTGTTGAGGCATCCCCATCCCAATGCCCTGGTACTCCAAGATATCAAAATAGTTAACATGCTTCCCCATCACAAATTCTGCGTACATCTTTCTCAGAAAATATAGAGGCATTTCCCTGTTGTTGTGTGGTGGTGCATCAAACACCATGTACCATTGGTCTATCTAGTTCTCTATGAATGGTTGATATGTACACCACTCAATAGAAATGTTCCTTTTATTTGCATTCGGGATTTCACCTGTCCGTGGATATCTAAAGAGGGGAAAGATATGTTGTTTTGAGATTTTCAACTTCTTAAATTCTTTGTAGCTAAGTCGATCCTCATATTGTTGTGTCTTTCGTTCTCTGAATGTGGCAATATCTTGCAGTGCACTGTTAGACCTACTAAAGGTCTCTATCATTGCACCCAAATTGGATGCACGCATAAGATGCCTATCATCAACAATAGTAATTGAGGCTCAAATTTCTTTGAGCCTTTGGATTTCTCTTTGGATGTCTGAGTGTGCATCCATGGTCGTCACTGCAATCAAAAAATAAAAAACAAATCATTAGAAACGTATACATGTGCTATAATGACATCTTTCAAAAATGAAAAATGTACAAACTTTGTGCAAGAACGAATACATTACAAACATAAATATCATCTCATGCATACATTACAAACATAAATATCATTTCACATGACCATTGCAGGAAAAAGGGTGGAGACCATTCGGGCATAAAGAAGAGTCTGAAATATCATTTGTAAATCTATGGTTGTTGGGGTGTTGGTGCATCCTAGTCAGTTGCAGTTGATAGAATTATATTGTGAATAGGATTGTCATTGATGACAACATTAATGACAAAGGTGTAAATGGCACAATGACAAGCAAACAAGGTGACTTGACAAGGACTTGGAAAAGACAAGACAAAAGACAAGGTCATGGGCATTGACGCAACTAATGAGCCAAATGACCCATACTGTGGCCATTTGGAGTTGGTCTTAATACCTTAGGAAAGGATGACTTGGATATAACAAGTGAAATGAACAAAGAAGCATGAAGTGAACAAAGAAGCTTGACGTTGACACTTGGAAAAGGATATTGGGGGCATCCCTTATGGTATCTGCGGGCATCCAGAAATGAAGCTGATGGACATGCGGGCATGTGGACAAGGTGACATGGGGGCATCTTGAAGATGCATATGCGGGCATGTTTATGGAAGATGTGGGCATCCTGGAGGCATGCCAAAGACCCCCATGCGGGAAATTGAAAAAGGTCTAGCTGCAGGCATGTTCAAAGGCATAAATATGGCCTTTGCAGGCATGAGTTACAAGCTAGAGCGGGCATGCTAGAAGCAAAAGAAAATGGTGATGATGTGGGTATGAAGACCACGTTTAGGTGGGAAAAAGAAATTCTAAATAAATATATACATATATATATTTATAATTTATGAGGTGTTTATTGAAATCAAATTAAAATTTGATTTAAAATATAGTCTCACTGATTCACCCCCCCTCTCAATGAGCCATTGTGTCTAACAAGGTGGATGTAAAATTCATTAAGGGATTGATAGTACAGAGGAGTTAACATGTGTTAAATAACAAATTTTATAATTTTTAGTTTTGGTATTTCATTTACAAAGATTTTTAGTTTAGGGCAACATAAAAATTTATATTTTTAATGATTAAATGAGGCAATGATTTGGATGCTTACCTTTCCAATCCTCCTTGCAAGATGAAATCAGCCTTGTTGAGCTTCCAAATATCCCATGTTGAGCTTCTCCAATGCATTTTGGAAAGTCGAAATAACTCAAGCATTCGCATTTGGAGAAAACGATGGCTAAAACAGTGCTACGGTCTGTGGACTGTGTTTTGTTTTTGTTATATTAACCAAAATGTGCACACGTTATAGTGATACATAACAATTGCGCGTTATGAATCACTATAACGCGCGCACATTTCGGAATCCTATCCTACATGTTAATTGACATGGCAGGGTCGGAGTCCGTCCATGCCTATTTCTAAGTAACACGTGCGCATTTCTAATTTACACAATTCTTGCGCATTTTGCAAATGCACGATTGAACCTAAAGGGTCCCTCAATTTCGTGCAAGGGCCCATATCTATTTACTAAAATAAGACTGACAATTAAACAAAATCATTCTTCTTAATCAAAATATCCCAAATCCTATTTATGAGGGACACCTCATCAAAATAAAAATGAGTCTTAAAGTCTTTTCTCATATTTGACTTACTACGCGTGGAGTCTAGAGATCCAACTTGTCTTCATTTGATTTCCAATGGTCGGTTTTGGTTAGGCATCATGTCCTGGATAATGTGTGTTCCTAGATCTGTTAAAATACCTAATTTTTCAGTGCTCTCTACAACTTTATTTCTTTGATGGTTACATTCTCCTTTCCAATACTTATTTTTCCTCAACAACTTTGCGTTGATTTTCTTTAACTTATGAGCAAACCAGCATACTTTTGTGAATCTAACCATCAATTTGGCTCTTTTGTTATTGGTTTTGTTTTCTCTGTCCTGTAGCAATTGATTCTCCTATTTCAATCCTTTGACCAAATCCTTTTATTTTTTCACCTTTATCTTCAATTTTTTATTCTTCAAACCATGACTAACTTCTTCTGCTTTAGCTTTAGGTTCTAGTAAAGCGATTTCTTCCTTAGTCAGGAATGCGATCGAATTATCCTCTTGTACTTTCTGAGGTGGTGTAAAATATGGATCCAATTTCCTATTTGCAACATGATTTACACATGAATTCTCCTCTATCTCTTCAAAGATCATCGACTTAATAGGTCCAGGTTTTGGAGAGCATGGAATAGTATTAATGGCTTCTTCCTGACTTGCCAAAACTTGAGCAAATTTTCTTTCCTTTTCTACGAATGAATCTAATTCATCTTCATAAAATTCTTCAAGACAGGTTGCTTCCTTTCCTCGACCTGGTGGAGATCGAACTAGTTTCTTCACTTTAACTCTTTTCCTTCTAGAATTCTTTATATTTTCACTGGGATAATATTCCAGGTCAATAAATTTGTTATTCTTGAAAGAAGGATCAAATTGAGACTTGAAGTTGAGTCACAATTTGTTAGTAGGCCTGGTGTGCGGTTTATAGAGAGGATAAGGCTTAGGTTCATCTTGTTTACTCTAGTTTTTAGCTTGACCTTTACCCTTAGTAGTATTCTATTGAATTAGATCTTGATTAGGAGGTAATTTCAATGTTCCTCTCATCCTACAAGTCATAACTCTATTTTCTTCTTTATCAAAACACACCTCAACCATTTTAGAGTTCTATGGTTCCTCCTGTGATGAAAATCGCAGTCTTTACTAACAGAACCGTTAAATTATGTTTCCTATTTATGCTTCCTGCTAGTTCAAACTCTATCTTCTTCCTTTAGTCCAGGTTCTGTAGAAGAGTTTCCTATCACAATGGTTTCAGCTGGTTGGGTCGACTCTGTTTTAGTCGAAGTGATTTCAACAACCTAAGATGATGATGGAAGATTGTCCATGGTCACAAATTCAGAATCCACTAGAAATTGATCCCATCTACGGTTAAACTTGTCTAATTCTTGTAAAATCAGTAGTTTGATTAGGGCTTGATGGTATATCCCATGTGAGCTATTTGGAGATTTTTCTTCCCTAGTGGCCATTTTGGTCAAACTCTTGAGGAAAAAGAAAGGCAAATTCATAGGGGAAATCCCTTCTAAATGCAAAAAAAATGCATATGATATAAATGGACTGTGGGGTACCTCCCCTCTCTAGTTATGTATCTCTAAACCAGTTTGACTAGATCACTGTATTCCATTTTTATCCAAGCCATCACAATGTCTTTACGCCAGTCAGGGTTCTAGTGGGTGGATAACATGAACCGATTGCAGTCTGGTGTGCTCACTCCTTGCATCTTAAAGCAACGTTCTCCTTCCTGTAGTAGCTCGCAAGCCATTGCGATTGAATTCTTGGTCACAGGGAAGGTCAAACAAACTACGGTAACATTTTTTCCATTGAAGCTATGGGAAAATGCTTCAGCGACAGGAGTGAAATTCCCTTATAATTTCTCACAATACCGGAACAGCCCGACTTGTTTGAATTTTTGTCTGAACTTAGGATATGTTTCTAGTACCTCTAGACCCACTAGCTCATATCTGATAAGCTTTCCATTTCGGCTTGATGCCATTTTGATTTTTTAATAGTAAGAAATAAGTGCTTATGGATGGCCAAGATGTGCTCCAAAACTTAAGATAACTCAAACTAAGTCAGACAGGAAATAATCAAAATAACCTCTGATTTGCTAAGCTGTTGAGAATTGTGTTGTCAAAGGGTTTTTATTTCATGATAGCATTAACAAGTTCATCAAATGCATGACCCAAATCCTTTCATAATTTCCCACAATCTCCATTCGTTTCCCACCAAACCTTGATGTGACTAGAGGAGAATGAAATAATAAGTGGTCTGACAGTTCTACAGCGCCACCTAATTTAACTCTGCAGCCCAGTTTTAGAACCATTATGTAGCACAAATGCATAACCATTCCGCAGTGCAATTGCAAAACAGTTTTGCAACGCAATTATCTATAGGGACTTGCTCATTGAAACCAATTTATCGTTCTTCTCAAATGTTGGAGTATTGTACAAATAATTCTTGCAAAACCAATAGGGCCACAACATACAAACTTGTGCCAACTTACATGCCAATAAACTAACTATTGAACTGAAAAGAACAAAATACAGTGAACACAAAATTGATATTATAGGATTTCGGGAATACGAGCTCATTGAGAGTGAAAGGTTTAAGACCATTATCAAAAGGTTTACAAAAACCTTCGGATTTCAAGGATAGAAGTTTGTGAAAGTAGACAACACTAGATGCAAACTTAGGGACTAACACCTTCAATTGAATTATGTTCTCTCATTCGATTCCCTCATGTTATTTGGTGCTTGTTGGCCACTCCCAAAGTCTTAGAGGTTAGCTTCAATGGATTTCCTAAGATGTCATAGGAAATGCTAATGATATATTTATGAAATTTAAATGATTCTTTAAGGAACAAAGAATACATCAATGACAATATGACATCAATATTTTAAGTAACAACCACAATTTATAGTAATGAACAACAACATTTATTTCCTTTTCACTTCTGATTATCATTAGGCTCGACACATTGGGAACTCAAAGAAGAAGCAAATATTCACTAATCATTTGAAGATATGGACCTAGACAATCAAGGATTGAAGCATGCAAGTGGAAAGCAGAATGAAGCTCATAGAAATCACACCTTCAATTAAAATATAGAAAACATAACTTTCTAATAATTATGGAAAATGGATTAATACGTTATAAAAAAAATAATGTATAAATTTTTGCAATTCATGTTAAAAGATAATATTCATAAACTCAATTTTATTTATAAAAAATGGTTAGGACAATGTAGTAGGTTTATCTAAATAAACTCAAAACTATTTAGAAAAATTGTTTATGAGAATGTGGTAGGTCGATCTAACTCTATAGAATGAAAATATCATGATGGAGAGTGACTTCCTCCCTTTCAAAAGAATATAAACAAATTAGAAAATCTAACAAAAATTAAGAAAAAGGATTAATGGCCATCATTATTGGATTAATTCAAGTTTTCATCCATATTAGGAGAATTAAAAATAAAAATAAGGAGGAAGATTAAAAACTTATACATTCATTTTTATATGATATATATAAATTTTCAAAATTACATAAAATTAAGATTATATATATATATTATGAATAGTGGAGCTGGGTGGCATGTGTTCAATAAAAATAAAATAAAAAATAAATAAAAATGAAAATGAAAAATAAGAATGCATGTGTGTTATAACATATTGGTAAGAGGGATGTGTGTTGAATAAAAAATAAAAATAAAAAATAAAAATAAAAAATAAGAAGTTGTAGAATAGTGGAGGCATAAAAAAGAAAGAAAAAGAAAATGCATACATTAATGTGTTATAGTATAATGGTGAAATGAATATATGCTATAGTTAAGAGGTAAAAAGTTTGCAGATTAATCCTTCTAAATAAATCTATATTTACTTATATTCCAATATTCCAAACAATTCTAACCCACTTAATAACATCATCTAACATCATGTAAGATATCACATAACATATCATAAATCTAACTAAATATGGAAGAAAAGAAAACTAATACTCAACGCTTAAAAAGTGAACAAAATATTCATTAAAGATTTGAACATGAATGGGCCAGAAGAAAAGAAAACTAATACTCAACGCTTAAAAAGTGAACACAATATTCATTAAAGATTTGAACATGAATGGGGCTCAGGCTGTTGACCATTAACCTTCGAACAAAATTGTCTCCAAACAATGAAAAGACTATTGGAGACAACTTTACACAGAAACAATGAAACTACGGTATTACACAGAAACAATTAAAAGACTACATAATACATAACTACGGTATTACACCCAAACAATGAAAAATTTAAGAGTCAAGCGCCACTAAGTTAAGAGAACTGCACATAGGTTCACATAATATGGAAGAATGCTGGCTCTAAGATTGCTCCTCGCTTCTTGGTGGAGGATTCGAACTTTTGCTAGTTAAAGACGTTTGAAAGTATTCCATCTCGGCTGCAGATCCCCGGAACGTTAGAATACAGTGACTCTAATTCAAACTCCGCGCGGGTGCCTGAATGTATTTCTGTATGATTTGGGGGCTTGGTGAGGATAGGATGCTGCAAGGTGGATGCAGAAACCGTCCTGCGGTTTCTGTAGGCCTGGAAAGAACAGTATTAGATGTGGGTTCTTGCAATGAGGGGTTAGAGAGCGTCATTGCCAGATACTGCTGGATAAGAGGGAGCGAAGAGAAACCTAGAGTCTGCAATAGATGAACATACAGATGGAATCCTGGAAAGTGCTGCGATATTAACCTCATTGTAGACGAAGTCTGCATCATTGGATTTGAATGTCCCGGTGCACCGAAATGTTGTGATTCTCTTGCAAAAGTGCGGCGACGAGGGCGATGGGCATTTCCATCTCTCTGGCGCACTTCCTGTGGGAGATTTAGTTTTGCTTGCAAGTCTTTGAAGCCGAAAGCAGCCTCCTTGTAAGCAGCTGCCGCTTTCTCTGCGGTATCAAAGGTGCCCAGCGACAACTTTGCGCCCGTGCTTGGATCGCGAATTGCTGCTACCCACTCACCACGAGGCTTCTTTCTGACTCCTCTGTAACGTTTCTGTTTGGTCGGCTTGGCTTCCTGGGTAGTAGCTTTGTTTATAGATTCATCTCCATGGTTCACCCTGGTTTCTAGGGTTCAACAAAGCATTTTATCAAAGAGGGTTCACACTGACTGCTCCGAATAATAAATCGGTCATGGTTTTGCTAGGAATAAACCATGATTGTTGTATGAAAATAATAAATTGGTCATAATTTTGCGATCAATAAAACAATGATCTTTGGATGAATAAAATAACACATGTAAATACTAATTTTAAACACCATGACTGGTACATAACATTAAAAAATCACCTGGTGATGAAGCAGAAACCTTTTGGCTTTTGTATGTGGCCTTGCCAGAGTCAGAGATAACCGATCCCTGCGCCAGCCCAATATCACCACTAAAGTCTGACGCGGCATCTTTGTTCGTGTATTTCTGGAAGCTGGCTTGGCCTGCACCCACTGAACAACCTTCGCCAACGACGCCGGTTCTGGCCACCGTCCTAAATCTGTCCCTCAGTTTCTTCTGCGGTAGACCAATGGGATATCTCGTGGGGTGGTGCAGCCCAGACCCAGAGACGGTCATGGTGGACAAACTGCCATAAATGGGTTGCTGTTGCTGCTGCTTTGTCTCTTGATCCTGCTCTTCATCTTACCTTTGCCAGGTTCTTATAGTAAAAATGTAGCTGATGCATGGATAACTTTTAGTTGATGCATGTATAATGGACAGTTAGTAGTAACAACGTTTAACTATGTTTAACTATGTATCTAGAACAAGTAACAAATAACTTATTTGTGGCACTTAACTTGTGGTTTATTGATGTTCACTAATCTCAAGTTAAGTGGTTGTGCTAATTGCATAATGTTGACCATCACAACTAAAAATATCAAATAACAAAAAATTACAATAATTAATAATCCTTCTAATTAACAAATCATATAAAAATAATTAAGATATAAATAAATATATATACATTAAAATAAATCATATCAACCAAAAATACTAAAAACATGTACTGTTATTAATATCTTACAATATTTTGTGTTATTAATGAATGTATATTTACATTAAAAATAACAATGGAAGTGTAATTTATGAAATAATGTTAATAATGACTTACCACGATCTATGTACAATAAGGTTGATACAATGCAATTATGAAAAATGTAATTGAGATTATGGAGTTTTATCTAATAAATATAAATTCCTACATGATATTAATATAATATTGTCTGTATTATGGAATTTATTCTATTGTTACCAATAGTGTTGATCCTATGGAATGTTTTCAATTAAGAATGTGTTGATATTATAGAGTGTTTTCAATTAAAGATTAAGAATGTGTTGATATTATGGAATGTTTTCAATTAAAGATTAAGAATGTTAAAATAATGCAATTATGTAGTTGTTAATAATATATGCATATCATTGTGTCATGGAATTATATGAAATGTTAATATAATGTAAGGATGAATAATATAGTTTAAAATATGGCAGAAAATATCTATCTAAGCCACAAATCTATTAACTACCAAGAGAGATGCTTCAAGGTGCAAACCTTTCCTCAATTTTATCACTCCAAAATAAGATTGCACCTCAAGCAATTGGATCCCTCTTAGTGCTTGATGGATCTAGGGTTTAAATGGATCTATTTTGTTTATTCTCCACTTCATTCTCTCCGTTCTATACCATTTCCTCCTATATTAAGTGGATATTGTTCACCCATCCTCTTGGTTTATGAGAGGCACCATGCTTAATGGAATATGTGTTTCTAACCCATAAATATATTGGAATACCATGATATGTGTTTTGTTATAGTGAAAACTTATAAACCATAGTTGTTGATAGGAAATCACCCACAAAGATGCCTATTGAAGAGTTGTTCTAACATAGGAAGGAAATAATGACACTAGGATACATGAAAATTCAGATTTGGAGCAGACCACCAAGACAACAAATCTAAAAACTTAGATCTTGTTTGGATAAAGGGCTAGGTTGAGAGAAAAATGATGGAAGGCAAAAGGAAAAATAGTCTCCACATGCACAATCTCAGTTACAAAACTCAAGCCACTTGGCTCCATAGATGACCTTGAAAGTGAGTATCAAGTAAAATTTAACTACCCGATACACGTAAAATTGAGGAGGAGGAGCCATGCTTGTTGCCAACCTTCCTTACTCTTATAAAATTTTCCTTAGAATACATAAGGAAAAGATTCATCTCATACTAGCTATATTTTTTTAAATACGGGAATCCCATTACCTTGAAGTTACCTAAGGCCGTGGGACCTTTTCTAGTCAAAACTAGAACTCCCACAGTTTGGTAGAAGACATGCTAGAGCAATTGAATTTGTTAAAGGGAGAAAAATGGGTGTTTGACTCCCATGAAGTCATCACAAATAAGAGGTAGGATAACAAGACCTCTACATATATCCATCAACTTGCAAATGCATAAATGGAAAAGGCTACTAGCATGGAAACTTGGGAGTATCTCACAAAGTATTGTGGATTGACACAAGGAAGCAAACAAATGGACAAGTTGGATAGTCAATATGTCAACCAATTGTGGTCCCAACCCCACTGAAAAAAGTTCTCGGGACAAAGAAAACATTATCAGATTCCCACTCTGATATGGACATTAATTATCCACAAGAAGAGTATCCAAACAAAAGAGCTAGGATGGGTGAAGAGGAAGACACTCATCTGGCCTTGGTAGAGTGGATAGATCTAGAAGCTACAAAGAGTGAGTCATAGGCCAACTCTATTTAGCCTAGGACCTATTCAAAGGGACCTATGATCATTATTGAACATCTTTCATATGCACTGCCACCCACTTTAGAAGCAAAACCAAGTTCGGAATCAACATGGACTTCACAATCCACATCCTCTTTATTCTCTTAATTTTTGGATATAGAATGCCAAAAAATTGACATCATGAGAGATACTTATCCTAAGATGTGGGGGGATAAGACCCTGAGTAAGTTTCTATCAGTTGTAGACCACAAAGTAGGAACCTTCAAGATGGCATTCTTAAAGAAAAAGGTCCCATATGATGATTATAAAGCCACCTAAATCAAAATTAAATTTGATGAAATAATTCCATTGGACATAGTAGATTTCTATAGGTAGTCTAAAGAATTATTATGTACAGATGTCCTTCAATCCTCTTCCAATGTCAAAAAGACGCAGACAATGGTTACTAGGGATAAACAATTGACCATTAAAGAACATGAGCAAAACATAATCATGCTGGGGGCTGATCCAAGCAATCCCATACCTATGCAATGATTACAGTAGGAGAAGATGAGATTCAAGTATTAAAGAAAAAGTTAAATCTACCAGATGTTGAGCATGTACAAACTCCAAAATTATTAGTGCTGCAAGAAGAGAAAGAAAAAATATAGAAGCAAATGCTAGATTACAAGAACTCCATGTAGTAGTATAGGGTTAAAGTAGCTAACTTAGAACTAAAAGTTTCCAAGATGGAGTTAGAAAATACCTCAATCACAGCTCAAGCCACTCAACAAAAATTCACTAAAGGAACATGCCAACTTTTGTTGGATATAACTATGAAAAAAATTAAAATAAGTAATTTTGAGAAGAATCTAGAGGAAAAAGAAGGACAAATCACAAAATTGAATGAGGTGATGAGAGAAAAAGAGGATCTCCTTGAAGAAGCAAAGAATGAAAAAGATCATTTAAAGGAGGAGCTACATCAAGCCTCAAAGAGGCTTATATGAAAAATACCCATGAAAGGAGCAAAATGAATCCTATGGGATCACATATCAACATAAATATTCTAAAATCAAGATAATTTTGAGATGATACAAGGTGAATTAGAGACATCAAGCACATCATCAGTAGAAATCAAAAGGAAATATGTAGAATTAGAGAGCAAAATAGACATAGGAAGTGATGCAGGGGCATCCAAGACCAAGAGAAATAGTCGGGCATGACCGACAAAAGACGCCCAGAGGACCATCGACGACCTCTGGGACAAAGGGAGATAGTTGACAGTGTAGTGATTTGAGGGGTTTCCGACCACTGGGTTCGATGGCCGACAACTCAGACAGAGTGATGAAATGGTCGAAGGTGATACTGACCAGGGTGTAGAAAGTAGTCGAGAGTTGACACCGACAGAGACTGTTGGAATACCGGAAGGGAAGTCGACAACAGATGGTCGACAAGGATTGGTCGCGTTAGAAGCTAGGGAGAGTAACCACAAGAGTCACATACAGAGGGTGATTTCCTTCTGTTGAAGAAAGGGATGGCTAGTCCAGATGGTCAGGAAACAACCAAGAGAAGAATTTGGTCGGAGGACCAAGTCACAGTAGAGCTGAGACAAGTCGGAGAACTAGGCGAGTCAGAGGTGACGTCGACATAAGGAATGCCGACTACATCAGAGTGGTCGAAGGATGAAGACGAAGAAGACCAGGGGGATCAGAGGATCAATGGTTAAGTCACCAAGATGATTCAAGGTAGAAGAGAAAATGTCCAAGGAAGCCGCATCGACTAGAGTCAGGATGGTCAGTTGAAGTACGAAGACTATTTCCGTGAAAGCCCAGAGTTGTGGAACCAGGATCAGAAGCCGTTAACTATGACTGACATGCGGAAGGGACGACAACTGAAGGATGAAGGAGACAGAATCTAGGGTCACAGAAGAAGGTCGAACTGAAGATCGACATGATGGGCCGAGTGCGAGCCAATGAGTCAAAGTATGGTTAGACGACGTGCCGACTGATCATAAGAGGACAAGTCGAGGATAATCGACATGAAGGATGCCAACCAGGTGGATTGCCGATGACCACTAGTACGAAGAAATATTGGCTGTCAAAGTCAAAGAGTCGAGCAGGAAACTGTTGAAGTGGCACGACAGGAAGAGCAGAAGCCAAAGGGAGAAATGACTCAGAGTTCAGTTTAGTCGAAGGGAATATCGATAGCTACAAGGAGTTGAGGCCAGAGCTGAGGATTACTATCGGTTGCACAGAGTTCAGTCCGATCGACAAGAATTCCGACGGATGAGCGAAGTGTAATGAGCACTCTAGTCGAAGGGGATGCCGACAGAGGTGGTTGTGAAGAAGCTGTGAGAACTGGAGAGTTGAAGCCAGGTAGGCAGGAGGTAGTTGTCGATAGGAGACAAGTTGTCTCAAAGTCACAGTAAGGTCGACATGTTGTCAGACCGTGACATCGATAGGTTTGGGCATGAGTCAAGCGAGGAGGAAGGGTCGGATTGGTGAAGCCTAAGCACAGAGTGAAGCCGATAGGCAAGTTGAAGCTGACAAGGGATAGTATGGCCGATATGATGGATTACTGTAGCCTATCAGAAAGGACGTGTAGAAGTCAAGTGAAGTGCTTAGCAGCCGTTCATGGTTGTTGAGGAATTTAAGGCAGTTATGAAGGTGGTTGAAGATATGCCAGATTTCATCACAGGAAAGGACTGTGCAGCACGGCCTGATGTCACTGACAGCCGCAGAGTTGCAGGTCTGCATGATCAGGGAAGATCGACGGACAGAGAGATGGAGTGTCTCAGGTGTTGGAGTGGACATCGGGATGCCTAGTAGCAGAAAAGTAGAAGAGTAGTGCGAAGGCATAGAGGAAAGGATTGCTCATCGCTTAGAGATCATTTGTTCATGGATTCTGCAAAAGTCTGAGAAGAGGAGAGGATCACACACAGTGAGAAGAAACACATTGAAGACAGATATTTTATGTATATTGTAACAGGCTAAGGCCGACTTGTTTGATAGTTTAATCTATATTTGCACATTGTAATATTCATTCAGTTTAATAGAAGCAAGAACCTTGCCAAGGTGCCTTGCGTTAGTTGGTATCAGATCCCGAAAGCAAGTCTGGTTGGAGAAGACGACTCTACAAACCTGACTTGCGTCAGTTGGTATCAGATCCCGGAAGCGAGTCTGGTTGGAGAAGATGACTATACCAACTTAACTTGCGTCAATTGGTATCAAAGCCTGAAAGCGAGTCTGATTGGAGGAGAAGACTATACCAATCTGACTTGTGTCAGTTGGTATCAGAGCCTGGAGGCGAGTTCAGTTGATGAAGACTATACCAACCTGACTTCTGTCAGTTGGTATCAGAGCCACAGCATCCTGAGAGCTGAAGGATATATATACAAGAGAAGGAGGTGAGTCCTGCGTGTAGAAGAGCGTCAGGTGATATTAAGCCTGCAAGTGCATTAAACAACTCCAGCTGCGGTTGGCTAGAGTTGTGCACGATTGTGGAAGTCTGGTTATGATTGGGCGAAGGATAACAGCTCCAACTATGGTTGGGTAGAGCTAAAGATCAGTAAAATATTAGTGAGGGGATAACTCCGAGAGGAGGTCGAGTAGAGTTTCCTGAATGGGTTTCGGAGACAAACTATCAAAGCACACGAACGTTGTAGCTCCATAGCTGTGGTTGTGGGTAGAGTTGTAGACAGCGTGGACGAGTAGATGGATTCCTCCAGGAGGTTGTGTAAAATGGTCGGATGTGAACCGAAGCAGAGATCTCAGGAAGGGACACTTCCTGAAGGGTTAGTGAAGAACCTGAGGAAACTGGTAAGGGAAGTTGGAGCCATGGAACTGGCCCAAGGGTGTGTAGAACCCATTCACCAGGACATATCTCTGAAGAAACTCCTGAATAAAAACCACCTCACGGTCGAGGCGGTGAGAGCTATAAATGCAGTGATCGAGCGGAAGGTGCAAGCACTCAAGGAAGTGAAAGAGAAGTCTTGCGTAAGAGCCAATAAGTGCGAGGAGGGTACCACATAAACGGATCCAGTTGAGAACTCCCAGGAGCAGTCACCTAAGGGGATTGTTAAAGAACCATCGGACGATACCAACATCGACGAGATGAAAGGAAAATCGATTGAGAGGACTGTCGAGGAGGCCACGATTTCGATCGAAGAAGCGATCGACGAGGTGAAGGTAGGCAACCTTCACACAAGCGGATATGAAGTGGACGTCGAAGCTGTTGAAGAATTTGTCGATGAAAATACCGACATGACTGAGGCAAGAAGCGGTAGAAGTGTTGCTACCGATTTCGAGGAAGACACTGAAGCAGCCGTTGTGGGAAAAGGTAGGACAGAAATTCTGCCAGTGAGCCGCGTAGAGGAAAGGACTTCGACTGATAAGTCGGAAGAATCCCTATGCATGGGCGTGGAGGAAAGGGTTGGCAAGAGTGCCATGGAGAAACCGGACCAAGAAGTAGCTGACATGGACGAGAGTCTACATCCATGGTCGGGAGAGATGAAGCAAGTCAAAGATAAACTTGGCATGGGAAGTGATTCCACGAAAGCAGTAGTGATTCTGCTGCGGATGGAAAAGAAACTTGCAATAGAGATGAAAGCCACCGAGTCAGAGTTGATAGGTGAAGTGGGAAGAAAATCACAAAAGAAGGTTCAGAAATTCGAGGAGATTTTGACAGAGTTGCTGAGAGGAAGCAACGTACTGAACAAGTTGACTCTAGAGGTGGGTTTGCGGAACGAGTTGTTGCGATAGACAATTTCAACCGCCAGGATGGAACAAAATAGACAAGTTCTGGAAGAATCAGACATGAGTTCGATAGAGTCGAGAGGAGATGCGTATGGACCAACCTGTTTTTGGTACCAAGTTCGACAGCGAAGCCAACGCAAATGGAGAAAGGGGAAGTCGAGACGAGAGTTAAGAACCAAGGATGTAGTTCTTTTTGTACCCAGGGAGTCTAATGCAGGGGCATCCAGGCCCAAGAGAAACAGTCGGGCATGACCGACAAAATACGCCTAGAGGAACATCGACGACCTCTAGGACAAAGGGCGATAGTCGATAGTGTAGTGATTTGAGGGGTTTTCGACCACTCGGGTCGATGGCCAACAACTTAGACGGAGTGATGAAATGGTCGAAGGTGATATCGACCAGGGAATAGAAATCACTCAAGAGTTAACACCGACAGAGACTATTGGAAGACCTGAAGGGAAGTCGACAACAGATGGTCGACAAGGATTGGTCGCGTTAGAGGCCAGGGAGAGTGACCGCAAGAGTCACATACAGAGGGTGATTTCCTTCTGTTGAAGAAAGGGACGGCTAGTCCAGATGGTCAGGAAATGACCAAGAGAATACTCGATTATAGGACCAAGTCACAATAGAGTTGAGACTAGTCGGAGAACTAGGCGAGTCGGAGGTGACGTCGACATAAGGAATACCGACTACATCAGAGTGGTCGAGGGATGAAGACAACGAATACCAGGGGGATCAGAGGATCAATGGTTAAGTCACCAAGATGATTCAAGGTAGAAGAGAAACTATCTAAGAAAGCCGCATTGACCAGAGTTAGGGTGGTCGGTTGAAGTGCGAAGACTATTTCTGTGAAAGCCCAGAGTTGTGGAACCAGGATCAGAAGATGTTAACTATGACCAACATGCGGAAGGGACGACAACTGAAGGATGAAGGCGATGGTAGCTAGGGTCACAGAAGAAGGTCGAACTAAAGATCGACATGATGGGCTGAGTGCAAGCTAACGAGTCACAGTATGGTTAGACGACATGCCAACTGATCATAAGAGGACAAGTCGAGGATGATCGACACGAAGGATGTCGACCAGGGGATTGTTGATGACCACTGGTACGAAGGAATATTGGCTCTCAAAGTCAATGAGTCGAGTAGGAAACTGTCGAAGTGGCGCTACAGGAAGAGGAGAAGCCAAAGGGAGAAACGACTCAGAGTTCATTCTAGTTGAAGGGAATACCAACAGTTGCAAGGAGTTGAGGCCAGAGCTGAGCATTGCTACAAGTTGCACAGAGTTCAGTCCGATCGACGGAAATTCCAACGGATGAGCGAAGTATAATGAGCACTCTAGTCGAAGGGGATGCCGACAGAGGTGGTTGTGAAGAAGCTGCAAGAACTGGAGAGTTGAAGCCAGGTAGGCAGGAGGTAGTTGTCGATAGGAGACAAGTTGCCTCGAAGTTGTAGTAAGGTCGACATGTTGTCAGACCACGACATTGATAGGTTTGGGCATGAGCCAAGCGAGGAGGAAGGGGCGGACTGGCGAAGCCTAAGCAAAAAGTGAAGCCGATAGGCGAGTCGAAGCTGACAGGGGACAGTGTGGCCGATATGACAGATTACTGTAGCTTGTTAGAAAGGACGTGTAGAAGTCAAGTGAAGTACTTAGCAGTCGTTCATGGTTGTTGAGGAATTTAAGGTAGTTATGAAGGTGGTTGAAGACATGCCAGATGTCATCACAGGAAAGGACTGTGCAGCACAGCCTGAGGGCGCTGACAGCCGCAGAGTTGCAGGTCTGCGTGATTAGGGAAGATCAACGGACAGAGAGATGGAGTGTCTCGGGTGTTGGAGTGGACATCGGGATGCGTAGTAGCAGAAAAGTAGAAGAGCAGTGCGAAGGTACAGAGGAAAGGATCGCTCATCTCTCATAGCTCATTCGTTCATGCATTCTGCAGAAGTCTTAGAGGAGGAGAGGATCACACACAGTGAGAAGAAACACACTGAAGACAAATATTTTCTATACATTGTAACAGGCTAAGGCCGACTTGTTTGATAGTTTACTCTGTTTTGCACTTTGTAATATTCATTCAGTTTAATAGAGGAATCCGACTTCATGGCATTTCCAGTTCACACATAATATCTATGTGAGCCCTTTTTGTGTTTGCTGTGTGTGTTAACGGATAAGCAAGAACCTCGCCGAGGCGCCTTGCGTCAGGAAGCAACAAAATAAATTTCATGAATAGTAGGAAAAAATCATAGTTGTAGATATTGGGAGCCACTAACATAACGCATATCATCACAGAGGCTAGTCAAGTGATAACAAAGAAAAAATTGATGAACAAATCCCAGGCCAAGGTAAACAATCTAATAAGAGAAATCAACTTCTGGGCATGTGCAAGCTAATGAGGGTCACTTTTGGCGCGTTAGATGCAATAGAAAACTGAAAAATCAGGCATCCCTCAACTTAATTGGATTTTTTGAGATACTTACACAATATATCTTGCATCGAGTAAAAAGATGAAACATAGGAAATTGACTCACGTTTCCGAATATATAAGTCTTAAGTATTGAAAATGTACATAACTATGTCGAATTTCATTTTTTCTAACAGTCACTTTTTATTTTTTTGGCAAATGATAAGGTATATGTTTTTGTGGGTGCAGCCTTTCAGTGCGTAAATGATGGTTTCGAGATACAAAAATCGATAGACATGTATAGAACCCGTAGAACTAGTGCATCACTATTTTTACAAAATTAAATGTTTAATTTTTAATTTTATTTTTTAATTATGTATGTGATCAAACCTCGAGAATGGTATGTCAAATGTGGGTGCATCCTTTGAAGGTCTTAATGCTGTCATTTCGACTTGGATTTTTTATATCATGTAGAGGTTGGTGTCTACTAGTGCAACATACAATTTTTTTTTAAAATGGTTGTGAAATGAAAAAGTTATGGAATAAACACTAACAACATGTTTTTTGACTTAAGGAGTGATAACACAAGAAAATTAAGAAACAATTAGAAAATCTCAATATCGTTTAAAAAAAATTACATATTTGGAATCTGCATAAAAAATGCTATATATGCCTAAAATTTCATTCATATTGGTCATGTATGTCATGCTGTAGAGAGTGATGAAAAATAGGCATATTGAGAAAAATGGTGGAAATGCCTAATTAGCTATGGTTCAGTAAATTCCATAGCACAGGTTTGGTAAGTCTGAACCAACCACATAGGACACATGCACGTTCTATTTAAATTCCAGAACATGTGAACGTTCTATTTAAATTCAAATATTTTGATTGGCATGCATTTTGATGCGAAACACGTGTGCGTTTTGGACACACAAAACGCGCAAATGTTATGGACACACAAAACGTGATTTGGCATGGGATAGATCCGCAGGAAGTGTGGAAGCCGATAGGTGTGAAAGGGTCATTCCGCAAAAGAAGGACCATTCGCGGCATTCGCGGAAGCGCAAGAATTGTTAGATTAGTTAAGTCGGTCATGTGGACTGTTTTGTAACCAAATAGAAGCATATAAATAGAGTAGGATTGTAATCCTAAGTGCATTGGAGTTTTGGATGATTGATCCTATATTTCGGGTTTGTTTTGTATCCGTAACATGGTGTATTGACAGTTTCTGTGAGGTTCATTCCACAGGGTTGGTGAATGAATGGAGATGTTCAGTTATGGTGTAATCTATGTCTTTATTCTTATGCAATGATGCGATGATGAATGTGATGTATGTTATGTGAATCTTTTTATATTGACTGATGCGAATATGCTATAGGTTTAAGAAGTGCTCCTAATTTGAATAAGTATGTCGAATATGTTGTTCTGAATGTTTGTTGAACTCTGCGAATGACTTGAAGTGCGAATGAAAAGTTAATAGCATGCTGCAAATATTATAATCTCTAGTTGTTGCAAGGGTAATGTGCGTTGAAAGCATATCCTCATCTTCACTATGGAAACTTGGTTCCAGTAGCCCCGTGTTAATGCCTCGGTTGTGTAGGTTAGATGCAAAGGTGTTGGAATGTTCCAAGGCACTCAACAGAGGAAGAAAACCCAAGTTGAAAGGCTTCGAAAGACCCTGCGCAATGGAAGTTCTATCCCCAACCTGTTTGGTATGGTGATCCTCCACGGATATTAGGCCTCCGCTGGCACTGTATGAGTCGGTGGTTTGATCAATTAGATAAGTTCTCCAATCAAGGAAAACCAAAATGTGGATATGGTGATGCTAAGCTAAGCTAACCTATTTTAGAAAAGGGAAACTAATCTAAGTTAGTCCTATTCTAAAAAGAAAGCTTGATATTGTGCAGATTAACCCTAAGGTGTGATGAATAAGTAGATTACAACCTTTCACATAAATGCTTTTAGTTGTTTCACTTATTAACTTAAATCAAGTTATCTATTAATGAAAATTAAGAGACAATAATTCAAGTGCTTAAGCCTGTTCAAGATAAATCTGTAACCATTTTGCTAATTAAAAAATTAACAATGATTAAATAGCTGTGGATCAATTGCAGAAATAGATAAAGAAAATATTTAATTGACAAAAATACAATAAAATACTTTCATAAATAAACCAGTGATAGTGAGAAATCAGTGTCATGGATTTGCATATGTAATTATATCGAACAAAAGATCACACACATTAGATGATAAATCAAAGCAAGAAATCATAACTGTCAAAGAAATTTTAACAATACACAAGAGATGATATGAAGGTCACTTTACTGTATTAATAGGAGTCTTGCAAAAATACAAAGCTCTGCTAAGATAGAGTATCTCCAATCATCTCCTACTAATTTCTAACTCCAAAAGTATCTCCCCTTGGCAGCATCTCCTCACTCTGCTTCTTTGAACTTTGAAAGAAAAATCTATCCAGCCAAAGAAGAATTGTAGAGAAAGAAAAATCATTCTCTGGTATGAGAACGCCCCCCCCTATCAGATCATTGAAGGTAGGTATTTATACATAAAAATTATCAGAAAGGATCATATCCATTTTCCCAAATGTTAAGCTAACTTGGCTGAGTTGTTTCATTTGCCATATCCGTCCATGGGAAAAATCTGGGAAAATCCGTTTTGAAGAACTAGTTGTATCTCCCAAATATAGCACTTTCAGAGAATTCTGCTCATTAGCAAACTAATTGGGTACCTTCTGCACAAAACCCATGTCTCGGATTTTCCAGATTCATCTTCATCACTCCCGTTCAAAAATTGTTGCTTTCCACTTGGCACATTTTTATTATTCCAAACTTGGGATGCAACTCTTAATCTTGATTGCTCCAAATCCAAATCCACACCTGTACAATTGAAAATAGAAATTAAAATATCATTCCAAATCTAATAACAAAAATATAAAGTAAATAACATTTCATTTGCAAATCAAATCATGAAAATAGACAAATCTTATGCAAATCCGAAATTGACTGTTCAGGCAGATTTTCAGGGTGTTTAAGCTATTCATTTGGAAGAAACAATCTTCTCAAATTATTCTTCATCCTTCCAACTTTCCAATGAGCTATATCGGGCTTGATTTGGACTTGTATTCGGGATGAATTGTAGTCGTTGATTTAACAATTAAAATCCATTATTCATATTAATTATTTTCCAAATGAATAAAACTTAAAACAAAAAAATCCAAAATTAATATTCCCAACAAAATCGGAAATCACATGTCGGGAGGAGATTTCGAAAATCACTTAAACAAATCAAAATCGGAAAACCAAAATTAAAACCAAATTAAAAAATCTAAGTGAAAAATTAAGTTACCGAAATTTACGGACCCGAAATTACATTAAAATATAACCTAAGATAAACTTAGGGTCCGGAAAAATGCATGGATGAAAAGTGAAAAAGCGAAACCTGCAACCCGAAATTTCGGGTTTCGGGTTTCGGGTTCCCAAAATGTCGGGTTTCGGGTTGACGAAAGTAGACGATAAAATACTCAAAATTTAAGCTTTCTCCATGACAAAACACTTGGAAAATTTATTCAAAAATTTGTCAAACAGGCGAACCAAAAGCATGGGTGAAGGATCTTAGAAGTAGAAACCAAAATCGGATCTTTACCAGACAACTCACCCAAATACCTTTGCGTTTATTGAAAAATGGGGCTCCCGTGCTTCATCTAAGCATGGGATCTGTTGTGGCCACAACAAATGGCGACATGCTAGAACGAAGCAGTTATCTCTGCCTTACAGTATTGAAATCCATAAAAATTAGGAACAAAGATGAAATGCCTTCTCATGCTAAATTTCAAATAATATGAATAGTATTAACACTGAATGATATAGTATTGGTCAGACTTCAAAACTTCTAAAACATCCAAGTCATTCCCATCATTATCCCAATTTTTTTTTAAAGTTAAACTCATTTTTCAAAATAAATTATTCACAAGATGTAAGAATCAAGAACTTTACCAGGAATTAATCTCGGGAAATCAAGCTAATCATATAAGACATAGTATTAAGAAATGACTCCAATACCACAAGCAGGACCCTACAACAAACCGGTGTCTATAGCCGCGACAGGGATGCCTTTTAACCCAATAAGTTGCTTTTATTCCATCCACTAATTAAATATACAAAGCTGATCAATCCTTGTTAAAGATTTGCAACCTTGGAAAGAAACTGGAAACCACTGTCCTGATTTAGTGATCAGGTTGTGATAGTGTCATTCACACCAACTTATAGATAATGAGAGGGTTGGCTCGTGATGAGACCCCCCGTATTGCAACCATTTGTGTGGCTACAAGCCAGTATCCTGGCTTGGTGACCAGATTTTGACAAAGTCATTCCATAAGAAGGCATGATCATGAACAGGTCGGCTTATGATAAGACCTCATGTTTCCCAGCTCACTCCCAGAGATGTTAAAGAAAAGTATTGGGCTATGTTTAAAGTTAATCTCATAAGAGATTATTTAATGGGTGGGGAAGCGACTATACTCTTTAAGATTAAGGATGGCGTAAGAAATCTATAGATTTACTAATATTTACAGATTAAAACTTCTTTCCCGAAACTGATTCCCTTAAAAGTAACTAAATTCAAAATTTTATGTTGGGTTAAAGATAAAGTTCTAAGGATAATGATGGAAAGATTCAAATAGAATTATCAGCACAGTCTATTATTGATTTTTCACAATCAGGGATTAACTAATCAAAACATTTGATTTCCAACAAGCAGAAAACATTTATAAAGATTTCCTTTATAGATAAGATTTCAAGACTGTAAAAGAGTGATAAGCTCTTTTATTTTAAATGATAAAAATCATGAAAAATTCAAAACAAACCAGCAAGAAAAGAAAATGTGGGAATGATAAAATCAAACATATATATACAACTAGAACCAAAAGTAAATCAAAATCTCACAACTATATCAGTTACTAAAAGGACAATTAGTAACTAAAATTTTTGTTTTTAATAAGTCATGAAACATCAGATTCAATCAGGTTTTTTTATTGAAAACAAATAAAGAAGCCTAAAGATTAAATTAAATTAAAATGTGCAGTTATGAAATTAAGAAGGCTCTTTTGTTCCATTTCATATAAGGAAAGAATGAAAATTTATGCACTTTTATGAAAATGTTGTCTCAAAACATTTCATGATAAAGTCATTATAGTTTAGAAAGTGAAGATATAACTTGAACATGAATGTTTTAAAGTAAATCCAATGATCAACAAGAGCATGAATAATGAAAAGTAAAAGAAGATAAAAATACTTCCCTGAACGCCTTAGATGAAGCCTCGATTTCAGTTTTGAAACTGATGTATCATCACAACTTCTTTATTAACAAAAATTTAAACCAAAATTAACTAACTTATCCCTAAATCCTACTTGCTAAATATCTCCAAATTAAGTGAAGTCATATTTCCAATGTAACCATTTATGTAACTTGAAACCTACAAAAGAAAACAAGTTATGTATCGGCATTGGAAATCGCAATTCTCCAAATGGAAACAAAGGACAAACCAAATCAATTTTCTTATGTTCAAAGAAAGAAGGATGACATGGAAACTTTTTGATAAATGATTCTTCCAACCAACCCAAAAAAATCATAAAAATCATGTTGGAAGTGATATGATGTTTGTCATGCATTCATAGAGAGAACTAATATCTCATGAGGATCATAACTAAAATGAGTCTTATCAGGAATATGATCAAAAAATGCAAAAGGGATCCAGTGGACAATGAATTCTTCAAAACAATATCATCATTAGTAAATTGGAAAGGAACAAAATGACAATTTGGTGTTATCTTGAAATCAATTACCTCATTTTGTCCTTCAATCTGAAGCTTAGAATTAATGACATTAGATCCATATGTGGTCATCATGTCGCAATGAAATAGACAAATATCTAATACAACATGAGAAAATATTGTATCCCTTTCCATATTACAGACTGAATCATAATCCTTAATGATATGAGATGAAATAGATCAAGATGCATCTATTACATGAGTAATGGTAGTAAGAATATTATTGTCCTCTCCATCGCAATTTAGAGATAAATCAGATTGAACATAAATATGTCCCTCATTCTAAAAGGACTTACTTTGTATCCCATCAAAATTTGACCATAACATAATATCAGTTTGAAAATTATACAAATGTAATATTTGATCAGAGAAATATCTGGATACAAAGAGAAATAAGTTTTAGAATGTAAAAATTAAATGCTTCTCTAGTGATAAAATAGCTTTCATTAATTGTTTCGAGAGAAACATAATTAGTAAAAATCTGATCTAATAATGAATTTTGAATGAGGGAACTTGACTGATCATGAGAAGAAGATAATGTAATATCAATAATAGAATCTTCATTAGCACATCCAATTTCAGTTTTATCATTCTTTTCCAAATCAAGTGTATTAGAGAGAATTAATATAGAAAAACCAATCAATTGTGTTATTTTCAGAAAGTTGGTGCTTCTCATGACACCTGCAACATATTAACATAAATTTGGAAAAGAAATCATCAAGAGATTCATCTTTGTATCTACGAAGATTTTCTAATTCAAAGACAAGTTTTCTGTAACTATAATTCTCATGAGCACTAAGAAATAACTCTATGAATTGTTTCCATGGATGAATAGATTTAGCTGGTAGAAATTCATACCAACTCCGAATTCTTCCTTCGAAAGTAGTGGTAAAAATTCTGCATCTCTCATTCTAATTAGATAAATTATAAAATAAAAAAAATAATTAAATTCATAAAGTTGCTAAAATGCAGAGATCTTACCTTCTCCATTGAAGTTCAATCATTGCAAGAAATTAGTCATCCCTGTGACTAACGGAAAGTGAGAGAAAACAAAAGTACTTCCTGGAGTACATCTGAAGAAGTGTCATTTCCAACTTGGACTTGGCTTGTCGCTGCAAATACTTTATTGAAGAAAACCAAAAAGCAATAATCTAATTATTAAAGAAATTATCAAAATTAATAAATTCTACACCTACTCCTATACTAAAAAAGTAAACAAGACTAAGTATAATCAAATTTCCAATGCAAGCAAGAAAGCATATGGAAACCTGCAAAAAGGAAGAAGTGAATAATAAGAAAAACCGATATGAATGCTTGAAAATAAGAATGGAAAAAGAATGCATCAAAACAAATAAAATGAGATTTATGTACAAATGAAGAGAATGAAGTCTTTCCATAATGATGAAATCTCACTAAGAAAGATTTCTCAAGCCAATCAGCAACCCAATCATGGTATGTACAAAAATCAAAAGAATGACAGAAAGAGTTTGGAAGAATTATGCGATGAAATGGATTATTTGAAAGAAAATCAACATTAGTATCATATGAATCCAAAAATTCTTCTTGAACAATTTTCTCCTTACGAATACTCTCTTGAGTAAGATCAACAAAATTGGATCCAATTTGTTCCGATTTATCACTGCAACAATCATCATAAATTGGTTGATTAAATTGGAAATTATCAAAGAAATCTAATTGTCTTTGAGAATTTACTTGAGAAGAATTAAAGATATCAGATGTTGAAAGTATGGAACTAGTATCATTAACATCCTGATAAGATTCTTCTTCATCAAGTATTTGAATGTAAGAAGAAAATGTTTCTTTATTGAATGATGAATCATAAAAGGAAGAATTCTGAAAATCATCATTAGAAATAGTATTCATTTCCAGCAAAGAAGAATGACAAGAAGAACATAGATTGATGACAAAGATAAGAATTTTCTTGTTCTTTTTCTTGCATTTCATAATTAACTAGTACCTGTTTAGGACTCAACAATGGAGGATTAGAATCTGAAATATATGATTGAGTGCCATTGTTATCAAATAGATCAGGATACACAGAAAAATATGAAAAGGAAATAAGTGCATGAAACTCATCTCTTTGTAGAATATTTTTAGATCGAGATTCCTTAAGAGGAATTTTCTCTTCAAAAGAGATATGTATGAAAGGTTTCATATCATAATTTGCTTCTTCTTGGAAGCTAGTATCATCATTTTGTGAAATATGCTCTCCTATAAAATCACTTAGGTCAGAAAATGGTAGTTGGAAAAACATATCACAAATTTCTGAACAACTAGTTGATTCAAGATCTATTAAAGAATTAACAAGATGATAAATATCAGAATCTTGAAGCTCTTTAATAATGCTAGAAGAAGGTTGTTCGATATTATGATCAGAACTATTCTCTTTTACTTTAAAAGAATCTTTAATAGAAAAATGATCTCCTTCACGATTTGTTAAACTTTGAATTTCATGTGAAATAGACATGTGCACGTCAACATTTAATTCGTTTGAATCATCATATTGATTATGATCCATATCTAATAAAGAGAAGGAATTCATTTCTACAATTTTTAAATCCTTAGATTCTTCAAATAAATCTAAACCAAGAGGTGGATGATGATAATTGTATAATTCAGATTTATCATCTACTAATTGATCAAATTCATGTAAAACAGAACAAGTTCGTTGAAACTATTCAAATATTACAGGACGATCTATTAAAGGAAATCTACAATAGAGATTAAAATTTTGAATGTGAAATCTTCTAATGATTCACCTTCTTTTGAAGTTAGTAGTTTCCATTCATTGCATAATCTAACAAAGTCGTTATGTCCAAAAGAAAGTATGAAAAGATCTGCAAAATGTTCAAAAGAATGGACAGAGGAAAAAGGTAAGGTTACGAACCACTCTTTGACTCATCCTTCGAATGTGAAGGCTAATAATCTGCACAAAACATCTTGATCCAAAATTTGGTTAACAAGACAATTATGAGCAAATTGAAGAACATGTTCTTGTGCTAATATTTCTCCTTCACCATCAAATTTTACTTCTATCAAATGCTTCAACAAATCTGTTTGAAATTGAAAACTAATTGGTCTAGAAAAACAACTAAAATCATAAAAACAATTAAATACAAATTTTTGGGCCGGAGCCATTATGAAATAATTTGATTAAAATAAATAGCTCAAATAACCTTACATGTCGAATGGCAGCCCTCCTTCTAGCACCATTTGTTGATGCCTTGGTTGTGCAGGTTAGATGCAAAGGTGTTGGAATGTTCCAAGGCACTCAACAAAGGAAGAAAACCCAAGTTGAAAGGCTTCGAAAGACCCTACGCAAGGGCAATTCTATCCCCAACCTGTTTGGTATGGTGATCCTTCACGGATATTAGGCCTTTGTTGTCACTCTATGAGTCGGTGGTTTAATCAATTATATCAGTTCTCCAATCAAGGAAAACCAAAATGTGGATATGGTGATGCTAAGCTAACCTAACCTATTTTAGAAAAGGGAAACTAATCTAAGTTAGTCTTATTCTAAAAAGAAAGCTTGATATTGTGTAGATTAACCCTGAGGTGTGATGAATAAGTAGATTACAACCTTTCACATAAATGCTTTTAGTTGTTTCACTTATTAACTTAAATCAAGTTATCTATTAATGAAAATTAAGAGACAATAATTCAAGTGCTTAAGCCTGTTCAAGATAAATCTGTAACCATTTTGCTAATTAAAAAATTAACAATGATTAAATAGTTGTGGATCAATTGCAGAAATAGATAAAGAAAATATTTAATTGACAAAATTTCAATAAAACACTTTCATACATAAACCAATGATAGTGAGAAATCAGTATCACGGATCTGCATATGTAATTATATCCAACAAAAGATCACACACAGTAGACGATAAATCAAAGCAAGAAATCAAAACTGTCAAAGAAATTTGAACAATACACAAGAGATGATATGAAGGTCACTTTACTGTATTAATAGGAGTCTTGAAAAAATACAAAGCTCTGCTAAGACAGAGTATCTCCAATCGTCTCCTACTGATTTATAACTCCAAAAGTATCTCCCCTTGGCAGCGTCTCCTCAGTTTGCTTCTTTGAATCTGAAAGAAAAATCTATCCAGCCAAAGAAGAATTGCAAAGAAAGAAAAATCATTCTCTAGTCTGAGAACGACCCCCTTATCAGATCATTGAAGGTAGGTATTTATACAGAAAAATTATTAGAAAGGATCATATCCATTTTCCCAAATGTTGAGCTAACTTGGCTGAGTTGTTTCATTTGTCATATCCATCCATGAGAAAAATATGGAAAAATCCGTTTTGAAGAACCAACCATATCTTTCAAATAGAGCCAGTTTTTAGAATTCTGCTCATAAACAAACTAATTGGGTACCTTCTGCACAAAACCCATGTCTCGGATTTTTTAGATTCATCTTCATCACTCCCGAAATCGTGTTCAAAAATCGTTGCTTTCCACTTGGCACGTTTTTATTATTCCAAACTTGGGATGCAACTCTTAATCTTGATTGCTCCAAATCCAAATCCACACCTGTACAATCCAAAATAGAAATTAAAATATCATTCCAAATCTAATAACAAAAATCTAAAATAAATAACAATTCATTTGCAAATCAAATAATGAAAATAGAAAAATCTTATGGAAATCCAAAATTGACTGTTCAGGCAGATTTTCAGGGTGTTTAAGCTATTCATTTGGAAGAAATAATCTTGTCAAGTTATTCTTCACCCTTCTAGCTTTCCAACGAGCTATCTCGGGCTTGATTTGGACTTGTAAATGGCAAGATATAGCTCTTGGAAGTTAAGACTCAGTAGCCGTTGATTTAACAATTAAAATCCATTATTCATATTAATTATTTTCAAAATGAATAAAACTTAAAACAAAAAAATCCAAAATTAATATTCCCAACAAAATCGGAAATCACATGTCGGGAGGAGATTTCGAAAATCACTTAAACAAATCAAAATTGGAAAACCAAAATTAAAACCATATTAAAAAACCTAAGTGAAAAATTAAGTTACCGAAATTTACAGACCCGAAATTACATTAAAATATAACCTAAGATAAACTTAGGGTCCGGAAAAATGCATGGATGAAAAGTGAAAAAGCGAAACCTGTAACCCGAAATTTCGGGTTTCGGGTTTTGGGTTCCCAAAATGTCGGGTTTCGGGTTGACGAAAGCAGACGATAAGACACTCAAAATTTAAGTTTTCTCCAGACCAAAACACTTGGAATATTTATTCAAAAATTTGTCAAACAGGCGGACCAAAAGCATGGGTGAAGGATCTTAAAGGTAGAATCCAAAATATGATCTTTACCAGACAACTCACCCAAATACCTTTGCGTTTATTGAAAAATGGGGCTCCCGTGCTTCATCTAAGCATGGGATCTGTTGTGGCCACAACACCCCCTTATCCATCTCGAGTGAGATTGCACTTGCTCCGCAAGTGTTGCTCGAAAGAGTTACACCTTTCTGGGCCGATGTATAAGGGAGTTTGGGTTGATAGTTTGTTGGCGACAGTGCGAATTGAACCCCTGTTGATAGATGTTGCATATACAAATGGTTCCGTTGTCGGGACACTAAGGAAGAAAAGAAGAGGATATGCTATGGCATCCGACTAAACTAGAGATCCAAGAGTGGTTCGACAAGAAGGCGGAGGAATTCACAGAAAGCAAGAAGCGAAATCCTAAACAGATAGCAACTAGCTGGTTACAAAGATACATCTACTCAGATATCCATGAAATATTCTTTTATGAATTCTCGGTGTTGTTGCATGAGTGGCTAGCACAGCTGACGTTCCAAAAGAATCACTGCCAGAAGATTGAACTTGATTGTTTGACCCCAGCGTTGGTTCGACAGCTGAAGCAAGTCAATAACAAGGTATCACGAGCTGTTGATTTTTGGGTAGACAGTATCCTCGAAGGGTACGTGACTGAGTTTGCAGGAGATACTATCAAGTCATATAGTGATGCTGAAAGGAACTTCTTCAGGGGGCTAAGAGGAAGGTTCCTATCATCATTAAAACTGTGGATTAATATGCTTGTCTGCGAAAACGGAATATTGAGGATGTCTTCCGACGAGTAGAAAAATCAATGTGTGGAGGTTGAAGGTATCGCGTAATTGCAAATCTAACAAAAAGATGTGGGGTAGATGGACATGAGCGATGATGAATTTCTAAGGGAAGTTGACGAAGAGTGTGGTACCTTGAGAAGTGGAGCGATATTTCGGCGTCCTAAGAAGAAGAGGAGGACTGAGAGAGAGTCTTCTGAGAGGACCAGAACAGAGAACTGCGAAACAGGACCACAAAGAAGGAAACGACCTTATTGCGAAGGAGACGTCGACCAGGCTACCCTAGAAGCGGAAAGAGGATAGATTGTAAGTTACAACGTACCTTCAACCCTGCGCACTACTCCGAATTTTATAGGAAGAAATCCAAACTACTCGTGAATTTTCCCTACGTGCAGCGGTAAGAGTAGCGCTTCAGTAAACAACAATAGTAGCAACGTTAGGATGGCAGACGAGGCGAAGATGCCTACCTTCCTGGAGAATGGGACCGAGGATCCCAAACAGTATTGGTTCATTTGCGAAGCAGTCTAGACTGTGAAGCAAGTCCAGGAAGACACTATCAAGATGGGACAGCTAGCAATGACCCTTAGGGGTCTGGCGTTAGACTGGTACATGAAGTTTGTGAAGGTTCCAGTGGGAACATTAGCTAAAACATTGGCGTAGGTTAGAATGACAATAATTGAAGAATTTAAAAAACCAAAATCTAAGTCGCAATATGTCACTGAGCTTAAGGAGATTAAGTAATTCCCGAATGAGTCGGTGTGGGAATTCAATCAGTGATACAAGACGCTGATAGCAAAAGTGAGTTTCCTGATAAATGAGCTGCA
Organism: Larix kaempferi; assembly: GCA_027924585.1. NCBI lineage: Eukaryota > Viridiplantae > Streptophyta > Pinopsida > Pinales > Pinaceae > Larix > Larix kaempferi. The sequence continues at coordinate 8,835,355 of BSBM01000293.1, read as the reverse complement.
ACACAAAGAATGGTTTCATCACAGGATTGGTACCGCATATCCGAGGACCACTGATGCAACAAAAAGTTGTGACACAGGAGGAAGCGTTATAAATTGTGATGAAGCTGGAGGCTTCACCAATCGGCAAAGCAGGGATAGGAATGGACAGAGTCTAGGCACAGTTGGACAACTTAACACTTCAATTAGAGGATATTAAGAAGGGAAAGGAAACTCGCGGAGACATATGGTGCACCAGATGCAGAGGTGAGGGGCACCATAAGGACAATTGCCCAGAGTTCCATCAGTATTTGCAGTCGAGGGCACCAAACCCCCTTCTCCAAGGAGGCATGCCATGGTGTCCTGTCTGTCAGACCAGAGGGAATCAACCAGAGGAATGTGTATATCTGCAAAATATGGTATCAAAGACAACAAACTTATACTGCAAGTTCTGATAATCGGTTGGCCATGATGAGAAGGACCGCAGGGCCTATGACCTACTGCAAGATCGGACAACTGACATGTATTTTATGAAGGGAGAAGAGCCGTCAGTGGTGCAGCAGCAATCGCAGTATAGATAGCCGCAGTTTAACCAACCACAGCAATACGACCAGGGGAAATACAGGCAACCGCAGTATGGGCACCTGCAGTATCGACCACCATCATATGGCCAGCCGCAATATGGGCAGCAACAGTATCAACAATTGCAGTACAGGAAACCGTAGTATCAACAATAATGACCACCACATGAAGATTTCACGGGAGGATTCCGCGGACGCCAAGGTGCCCGTATGGGATGTGGAGGAGCTGCTGGACAGGGAAGAGGACCAATCATCTATTACAGTTGCGGGAAGCAGGGGCACTACCAGAGAGATTGTCCAAACCCAGCACTGCAGTGTACATACTGCAATGCTGTAGATCATAGTATAGAAGACCTCCCTCAGCTTATTGCGAAATGGAAAACTAAGCATCCACCCTAGAGCCATAACCAAAATAATCCGAATGCGCCACCTGCTGTACAGATGATTTTGACAGAAGCCAGAGGTAACCACGCAACGGTAGGGATAGTGACATGAGGAGGGGTGGTGACAGGCGGCGATAGGTCACACACCAATGTCAGACCAATGCAAACAGAGGGGAAGCAGGTCACCTTCGATGTAGAGGTAGAAAGGGACATCTTTTTGAAGGCACATGATGCAATGAGGAAAAGGAGGCAGCTACCTCTTGGGGAAGAAATCTATGACATGCCACCGACATTCGACTCGACGAAGTCGCAAAGGAAGGAAAACACTCTAAAAGCATTCTTGGGAAGTTTCCTGGACTTGTAAAAGGACCCAAATGCACTGGAAGAGATAGCTAGTCTACTGCAACGATGGGGAGGTGCAGGACTAGAACATAGATTTAATCGCATACATAAAAGAAAAACAGGCAGGGATATGCAGATGTCGGCACAGATCAAAGAATTTGATGTCGACTCTATAATTCTGGATTTGGGTTCGGATGTGAATATCTTGTCTAAAAAGATGTGGGAGACAATGGGAAAGCCGCGGATGACCTGGTCACCGGTACAACTGCGATTGGCGAACTAGAGAAAGGTCACCCCGCTCGGTCGGGTATGTCAACTTCCAGTTGAGATTGAAGGGCTCAGAACGTATGCTGATTTCGATGTCATTGAAATTGTGGATAACACCAGTCCCTATCCAGTACTATTGGGGATAGATTGGGCCATGGAGAATCAAGAAATTATCAACTTTAAGGAAAGGATAATGTCATTCAAAAATCAGGAAATGAGAGTCATCGCACCACTAGATCCTGGGGAAGGGCTGCACTATACGGAGCCATCCAAAGATGAGTTTGCCGAAGGGTGGGACAATTTGTATAAAATTTATGAAGATTATGTTAATCCAACTATGGATGGAGAATTAGGATGGCGCAGCGCCAGTTTAGCATCCTCAGATTCAGACGAGGCCCTTGAGAATTGGCAGAACCAGTGGTCCGGTTGCATGAAGTGTCCTTTTGAAGATGCGCACGGATAATGCAGTCCCTGCGAAGGGTAGCCACGGAGGAGTATGTGTTACCTACATATGATGGATTTACCAAATTGGGAAAGTTTCTCATGGAATTTGAGGAGAAAGTGGCAGAACCACAACGTCTATTGGCCCTAGAGCAAGCCTTGAAGGCTACTCCTGCGCGATGGTGGGCAGCGCATAAACCAAACATCACAACTTGGCCACTATGTCGACGCCTCATGGAGGTTCGGTTTGGCGAAGCTGCAGAGTAAGAACAACTGAAATATGATGGAAGAAGTGACCCGAAGGAGCATCTAAATGCCTACCAACACCAATGGGGATCGAGAGAAAGACAAGAGTGGGTACATGCATTCATACACACATTGGATGAGGTACCGCAGAGCTGGTATGTTGCAACAGAACTGCGACACAGGAAGACTTCTTGGGAACAGCTTACCATTGGCTTCAGCCAATCGTTCTCGTTTTCAGATGAAAATCCCATGATCCACACCACGCTACATGCAATCCGCAGAAAAATATTTGAAGTAGCACCGATCGGACAACCAATGGCACTCCAATGGACTGCGACACCATAAATGTTGATGGAGTGTTACAACATCACCGAAGAGCCCGAAGATGATGATGACCCCAGGGCTACATACGTACCAGAATCAGAGGGTAGTCGCAGTGTTGTGGCACCAGATATACCGTCGGATAAATTTTAGCAACCATTGAAGATCAAGAAGGTGAACATTGGGTCGGAGGAAAACCCAAAGTTCACAAGCATTAGCAACTACTAGGATGAGTCGACCATTGCGAAGATGACTGACCTACTGCATGAGTTTCAGGATTTGTTTCCAACGAAATTCTCAGAGATGAAGGGAATTTCTGGATAGTTAGGGGAAATGAAGATCCCCCTGAAACTGGATGCGAAGCCGGTTAAGCAGCGGCCATATCGATTGAACCCGAGATATAAGGAATGCGTGCAAGCCGAAATCAAAATAATGCTAGAAGCAGGCATTATAGAACCAGTGGATGAATCATAATGGATCAGTCCAATGGTCATCCAAGACAAGAAAACTGGCGAACTACGAATATGTGTCGACCTAAGGAAACTAAATGATGCCTTCCTACATGCTTTGTTCCCGACCCCATTCACGGATGAGGTGCTTGAAGGAGTAGGAAGTTAGGAGATCTATTCCTTTATGGACGTATTTTCGGGCTACCACCAGATCAAGATTGCGAAAGAAGATTGACACAAGACTACATTCGTCATGGAGTGGCCATGCTTTCAGTACACGGTGATGCCATTTGGATTAAAGAATGCTCCCGCAATATTTTCCAAAATAGTGGTAGCGACATTCAAAGATTATATTCATAAGTTTCTCGCCGTCTACATGGATAATTGGACGGTATATAGGTTAGTCAAGGATCATATCGCGAACTTAAGACTCATGCTAGAATGCTGCCGACAGCACCAAATCTCCCTAAACCTCAAAAAGTGTATCTTTTGTGCTCTATTTGGTATCCTGTTAGGACACATTGTCTATAGGGAAGGAATGCTGGTAGATCCGAGAAAGATTTCCATCATTGTCGACCTCCCACCACCAATGACGACAAGCAACTACAAGGGACATTGGGACACACATGTTACTATAGGAAATTCATTCGAGGATATGCAACCATCATAGCATCCATGGAGAAGTTACTAAAGAAGGATTCTAAGTTTGACTGGACCAAGGAATGTCAGAAAAGCCTGTACATACTGAAAGAGAAGATGGTTGTAGCACCAATCCTCGCATTCCTAGATTGGACAAAATAATTTCACATACACGCCGATGCATCATTAGTCGCACTTGCTGTTATCATGGCCCAACCAGGAACCGATGACATTGACCACCCGATAGCCTTCACAAGTAGGAAATTGTCCACTACAGAGAAAATCTATACGACCACCAAGCGGGATGGGTTGGCGATGGTCTATGCTTTGTAGAACTTCCGGCATTACCTCTTATGGGGCCACTTCAAGATGTTCATAGATCATTTTGCACTGAAATACTTGGTGAAAAAGACTGTGTTGGGGGGGAAGATCTGTCATTGTCTATTGCTGTTTCAGGAGTTTGATTTTGAGATTATCGTAAAACTTAGACGATTGAATGCGGGACCTGATCATCTCTCATGGATAGAGTCAGGGGAAGAACCAAGGAGCATCGATGAAGGATTTTTGGATGCTCAGTTTTTTAGGATTGGCATGGTCGATAACCACTGTGAACAAATCATTCAATTCTTGGCAACAAGGGAGGCACCCACCGAGTTCACTCCCAACCAAAAGAAGCAGCTAGTTGTCTAGGCTGCATACTTCCATTTAATTGTAGGAGAATTATACAAAATGGGACCAGATGAGATTCTAGGATGGTACGTCCTTCCGCATGAACAAGAGCAGATTCTGTCGGAAGCTCATGACGAAATTGCTGGGGGACACTATGGTGGACGATCAACTTCTAGGAAGATCCTTTGAGCAGGGCTATGGTGGCCAACATTGCATGGAGATGCTATGGACTATGCCAAGAACTACGATGTATGCCAATGAACCAGGAATCCCTCACGTCGAGGCGAAATGCCATTAGTGCCACAAGTAATGCTGCAGGCCTTCGACAAATGGGCCGTTGATTGTGTGGGACCCATCAACTCACCTGGGAAGAGAATAGGACCATGTTACATTGTCACTATGACAGACTACCTGACGCATTGGGCGAAAGCTCCACCAGTAAGAGATTGTTCTGCTGCGACTGCAATACGATTCCTATTTGACAATGTGGCCACAAAGTTTGGTTTCCCAAAAGTGTTGTTAAGTGATTAAGGGATGCACTTTGTCAACCAAACAATTACCGCAATGACAGAAGAGTTTCAAATCCAGCACAAGAAGAGTATGCCTTACCACCCGTAAGAAAATGGGACAGTTGAGGCATTCAGTAAGATATTGGAGCATCCCCTCACCAAGGTATGCAATGTGAACTGCGACGACTGGGACCTAGAAATCCTAGTGGTCCTTTGGGCATATCGCACCACATGAAAATGACTGACTGACCAGACCCCATTTAAGCTTGTTTATGGCCAGGAAGTAGTTATGCCGATGGAATACATAGAACCAATCTTGCGCATTGCGACAGCAACAGGGATGAGAGACGATGGCATAATGGAGGAACGGTTGACACAACTAATAGAACTTGATGAAGATCGATTCATCGCAGGGTTCCATCAAAAAGTAGAAAAAGACCGCCAGAAAGCATGGAACGACCGCCATGTCAAGTTGAAACACTTTCAGAATGGGGATATAGTTCTGTTGTAAGACAGTGAGTTTGCGAAACACCCAGGTAAGTTGCAAATGCACTGGTTGGGACCATATGTTATCACTTTTGTTACCAACGAAAGCGCAATACAGTTACAAAGTCTGGATGGAGTACTGTTACCTAAATTAGTCAATGGGAATAGACTAAAGCCCTATCACCATGATTTGACACAGAGCAAATGAGGACCAATGGAAAAAAAAATGTAGGATGCTAGATGGCAGGATGGCACACCAGCCGGGAGAAAATGTGCAAGTGGGAGTGGTCGTATCGTAGTTTGGGGTTCGGGCTGCGACAGCTGCAAGGTCGCGACCCTGTCAAATCAACAATCATTACAAATCATTAGCAAATGGGATTTTTTCAGCCGATAGGTCTTTTTGGCAGGTATGATCGTTAGCTATCCCGGATTGGTGCCTAGGTCAGGCATGTTTCCCACATGGAAACACACCGTGGCAGCATGGTCGGTGGCACCACGGGTGATAGTTTTGACACAAAGGGAAGCTGGGAGAAGTATGGTTTCCATTATGCATGTAGGAAGTTTAGTCTCAACACATAGGAAACAAATGATGACAGAATCAGTGCATTAAGTGAACGGATTTACGAATGATTTCCGAGGCAGGCATCTCGGAAGATGGAAATGCATAAATACAGGAACTAGAGGCTAGCGAAGCAAAGAGGTATTTACTAGATGAGAGAAATACATGCTGCGAGTGGGTCAAGTAATTGGATAAGCTAGGAATTCCAAGGAGGCTGTGGAAATGATCCATTTCATTTCGTGCGGTAGCACACCAAATGCGCTGCGAGCCCGAACGACGAGTGTGCATTAGCACCTTGAGCAGGAAGAGGCATGGGCACTCAAGTGTCATATAGGCGAAGTTTCATCCAATATGTCTAGGTATGTGGTGGTATTTTGAAGCTTTGTGGTCCCGGTGACCACCAAAATGATAGGGGCAGTGGCCCCCTGGTCCCGGTAGGAAGTGATCCCAGGTGCGGAACATATGTGCCAGAGTAATTGGCCTATTTTGCACCTCGGCGTTGTTCGTCAACTTTTCCTTAGTATGCATCAGGTTCCCAGAGACTAGAGGATGAGTTTGAGATGTACATAACAGCAAGTCGGTCGATCGCCGTAAGAGTTTGAGAAGTACATGACAGCGAGCCAATGATCGATGACCAGAGTTGAGAAGTACACATTAGCGAGCTCCGGATGGAAAGAACAATTTGAGAAACACAACACAGCGAAGGATGAGTACAAACCAGCAGTGTCCAGCTGAGGTGGCTTAGGACGAGCCACAATTTTGTGTTGGGGGATTGTTGGCATGGGATAGATCCACAGGAAGTGCGGAAGCCGACAGGAGCGAAAGGGTCATTCCGTGAAAGAAGGACCAATCACGGCGTTCGCAGAAGCACAAGAATTGTTAGATTAATTAAGTCAGTCATGTGGACCATTTTGTAACCAAATAAAAGCATATAAATAGAGTAGGATTGTAATCCTAATGGCATCGAAGTTTTGGATGAATTATCCTCTCTTTCGGGTTTGTTTTGTATCCGCAACATGGTGTATTGACAGTTTCTGCAAGGTTCATTCCAAAGGGTTGGTGAATGAATGGAGATGTTCGGTTATGGTGTAATCTCTGTCTTTATTCTTATGCAATGATGCGATGATGAATGTGAAGTATGTTATGTGAATCTTTTTATATTGACTGATGCGAATATGCTATAGGTTTAAGAAGTGATGCTAATTTGAATAAGTATGAAGAATATGTTGTTTTGAATGTTTGTTGAACTCTGCGAATGACTTGAAGTGCGAATGATAAGTTAATAGCATGTCGCAAATGCTATAATCTATGGTTGTTGCAAGGGTAACATGCATTGAAAGCATATCCTCACCTTCACTACGGAAACTTGGTTCCAGCAGCCCCCTTATCCATATCGGTTGAGACTGCACTTGCTCCGTACGTGTTGCTGGAAAGGGTTACACCTTTTCGGGCCAGTGTATAACGGAGTTTGGGTTGATAGTTTTTTGGCAACAGTGCGAAGTGAATCCATGTTGATAGATAGTACATCAACAACGTGCGTGCGTTATGGACACACAAAACACGCGAGCATTTTGCATATACAAAAAAAAATTCGGGGGCCCACTGGCCCCCTGACCCCCTGTTGCGTGTGCCAGGATCATAACCAAACCTAGAGTACAAACACGATTGAAACACAATCATCTATGAGACTAGAATATCAGGCTCAACAACCAACACTCTCCCTCTCACTCCTCCCATTACTTCCTAAGCCCCCTCTTTCCCCTCCCCCCTCTCTCACTATCTCCTTAACCATGCTACCCTCTCCCCCTAAACCTCATCCTCTCTCTCTCTCTCTCTCTCTCTCTCTCTCTCTCTATGTAACCCCTCTCCGCTCTTCTCCCCCCGATGTCCCTCTCTCTCTCTCTCTCACTACAAGGGAAATACCTTGTAATGGAGGTTACCCGCAAATTGGCCTTTTATATTGTGCCCAAACCAGTGCTCAAGGATT